>UYWX01020445.1:84-65497 GCA_900622495.1 Hydatigera taeniaeformis | reverse complement strand
ACCAACGGATGAGTAGTAGCCAATATTGTTCAGTGAAAATAAGGTCAACAAACGTAAGAACATAGCAAACTTCGAAAATTGGTCATCTGTTTTGGTAGTGTCATTCCCTTCAACCCGTCCCTAGACCAATTCATTGTTGTTCACTACCATTACTTACCATTGGAGTTGAAGGCTAGACGACTGTTGCAAAAATTTAGCGTGCAAGACGAAATAAAATAATTAGGGTCATGATGCACCGTCACGAAGAACGATCGCCACAACATGAGGAAAAAGTGGAGAGTAACGGAGTGTACTGCCAAACAAATTAAAAGGTTGAACACAAAAAACCAGAAACGCAGTTGGCACCTTTGTGCTAAGGGGTGTGGAAAGTGGGCCCAGAGAGAAGCAGAAAAGGCGACTTTGAAAGTGATAGATTTGGCTCTCAAAGGACATACTATCACGCGCAATTACCGGCGATATGATTGTATCCCCGAAATTTTATGGTTGCTTTTTTGCAATAAAACACACGTTTTTTTGCGGAATCAGGTTAATGCGGTATGCATAGTTAGCACAAATACGCAATAAAAAGTCGCATTGCAAAGGTACATTTAAATGTTGACAGTAAAAATAACTCATTTGATTCACTGGATGGTGCCCTCTGCTTCCTACTCACTCACTGAACAATGACAACTTCGATTAATTAAAATCATTCTTTCTTAAATGAATCAATGAGCCCGATTCAAAATGTCATCTGAGATTGAACTCACATTCTGCAAACCCACACGTTTTGACTAGTTGTGCTTTGTGAACGTGGCCTGAGACTAGGTTTTAAAAAATACCCAAAAAACCGGAGAGCGATTACCATGGACGATTGAAGATGGGCTTGGTAGTGCACGCATTGTGGCATTTAAAGAAGAGGAGGGAGAGAGAGAGAGAGACATCACCCCTACTAAAAATGCATTGTACATTCCAGAAGCGTCATCAGATGCAGTAGGTGAATTTGGCGCCCAGCCAATCGCACCAGGTGGAGACTGGTAAATGCCCACATAGGAAACAGCAATACACCCAAAGTAAAGGGCGTGTCTGGCAGGATATTGAGTCATTAGGTAGGCATGGTACACTTTCTACACATTCTTTCATCTCATCCAAATTCACAGAGAATGAGGCCTAACTCCTCTCTCTCTCTCTAAAAATCCCATCCCGATGTACACTTTGCCATTTTGTTGACTCTCTTCCTTTGGCACAGCAAAATACGCATTCAAAAAGGGAAGAGGGTTACTAAAGTTAGTTACCATGATTTCCAAGCTTATGCTGCGTGGGTTATGATGTGTAAACGTAGCACCATAAAAGTTGGTGTGTTGCAAGCCGACGGTCCTATGGCATAAGTGGTCAAGATCCTCCGAGCCCAGCCGTACAGCGCATAAAGATTGCTTTGCAGACTTGAACTTCCATTTTTGAAGGTGTCAAAAGGCCAATCACCATAACGCACTGCCCTGTTGAACCACTCAAGAGTCTAGATTGAAAAGAGCAGTAGTTCACGAAGGAGGCTTTACGTGCCACTTAGCCAGTGAAAAGTGAGAAACAAACTAGAAGGGTGCTCAATGGAGACCGATCAGATAAGTAAAGTACAAAATATCTGCCGTGGAATTAGGATTAGTTAAGAAGCGAAGTCATATTCAGATCAAATATTTGTTCACACCAACAAGGGGCGAACGGATAAAAGCTCTGCTGGTAGTGCTAATACTCTATGGAACACATTCGCTAACTTGGGTAATCAAAAATTTGCTCAAAGAATTAGTGTGAGGTCGTGATCTGCATGCAGTCAACATTCACTACAAAGGCTTTACAAAAGGAAGCTCATCAAGAAGCTCCTCATTGGTGTAATGCCAAAGCTCTTAGTCAAATGAGGGAGCTTTCGGCGAATTTACGCCTAGGAATGTTAAAAAAAGCACATGAGTATTGCATACTTAAAGAGTTCATTTGTTAAAATCACCATTTGATCAAGAAACGCTAAAATAAAGGCACTAATGCAATAAAAAGTCAAGCACATCCATTCTTCCCATTCTCTGATTGTAAAGCCAAAGTCACCTTGAAGTCATTTCCATTTAAGAGATTGAATGGTTAGTCAGACACTGAGCAGAGTCTTAAACAAGTTGCCTTGTGTTAAGAAGTAAATGAATTTCCAACTTAGCTTTGTGCAGCTCTGGTCAGAGCAAAACCTTTGAAGATGTGTATTAGAGCGGAACAAAACGAAGAAAAGTTGGGCAATACGAACATGCCCATAGAACTGGGAGCGCCTTGCTATCCCACTTCCTGCATTAGGAACAATCACTGAAAATAAAGGGAAATAAGATTATTTGCTATTTTTCTGACTCTGCGACTATCCAACAAGTAAACAAGCTGCATTCGTGGCGTGACTAGTTCTGAACCTTCTGTCGTCTATTATCCACTTGACCATGATTAAAGGTCCTTTGGTCATTCTTATTGTCATCTTCGTGGTAATTGGCTAAGTACGATCGGAGCTGGAATAACACATGAAAGGATTTACCCAGTGCATTGCCTCATTGACGTTTTCAAGCGAACCAAGAGTGTTTGAAACGTGGATACCGCTTCACTGCAATGCAAGTACTGCAATGTAGTACTTCTGCTTAGCCATCAAAGCCAGACAACGTATTCGAGTTATCTGAGAAAGCTGCACTGAGCAGTATAGTGGATGAAAGAGCACGGCGATCAAAATCACGAACATTACTCTTCCAAGTGATTTTTTTGTGGAGGCAATTTTTACATTGATTTCATCGGTTTCTCTTTTCATTGTTGAACATTTGATCAAAAACGATCAGAAGGAGCCGTAATCAGACCCGTATCCTCTGGCCTCTGACACATAATAACATACCAGTTCTGTTTACTGTCAAAAGCACTGCATACCACAGCTAATTGAAAACAGACTACATCCACTAAGAAGACGGCAGGAATGTAAAACATTTAAAATAAAGTAGAATGGAACGTGTGCACCGAATGTTGAAGGAAGGTGTTGTGCAACAAGCAGGTAGGCATAAGCACGGGTACCCTTATAAACTCGAAGCGAGGGTGAGTAAGGTTGGGGTGATCACACTACATGTGAAGCAGTAAACACAACGTGCCGATGCAAACGCACAACAACGCCTATGCAGATAGTTCCGTTGTCCGTTTCCCCAACGTTACCATCCAAAGTTTAATCTGGCTGTTACTATTCCCCAAATAACCTGGTAAAAGTGAATTCTAATGAATTTTCTCCTAAAACCACCTTGAAGTATTCCATAAATTAATTCGACTTCAGCTTACGATTGGTGAACTTGTTGTTGGATGCCTTTTCACCCACCAAAGATGGACTTCTTAGTCGAAAAAAATTTTAGTCTACCATCGAATGTTAAGTCAAATTGAAAAACACAGCTTCTGCTTACTTTGGAGTATCAAACAGGAGTACAAAGTTGCGACCTAACGGGAGCTATGACATGGTCCGACGACCCCAAAATCGTTTAAGAAGACTAATATGGACCAAACGGGCTAAAAATTAGGCTTTACCTAGAGTTTTGGCTAAGATTTTCAAGTCAATTTACAGACAAACCGCCTTTTGTGCCATTGCCGGTCCGTTATGTGAGAGTTCTGCAAAAATGCACCATAGGAATGCGACGAGACTGACCATACCAGACTCCTCTTCTTAGACACCGTCACGAACCACAGTGAGCATTTACAAATGCTTGTCTGTGTTTTACAGTTGATGGGAGAATTTACATTTTAGTTCAAACAAATGAATTCGCATTGATGAGTCCATTCTGCAATTTGTTTGAAAAAAATAGTCTCGTTAAAGAATGCGTTTCAGATATTCAAAGTCTGCAAAGATATTTGACAGTGGAGGAACGAAAACCGGATTCTACCAAAGTAAGTTGGGGGAAATTTTCTAGAGACACATGTTCGATTTGAAGGCAATGTGGTCGACAGCTTTGGTTTCTCCAACTTTTTATAAAAGCCTCACCGACATGATGGAGATGAAGAAAACAAGTGAAGCAGATGAATGAAGCTCTCTTCGCTTTAATCAGGAAACAAAGTTGTAAAGCTTAAAAGCGCCGCTTGTCTGGCCTCTACTCCACTGACTCACGCATCAGTAAGCCGTTAAAAATGCCTCATTTTGAATGGTGGGTCAAATGTGCAGCATATTTTGCAGTGTTTTGAGCTACTAGACTATAAAGTTTTCACAAATGAATTCTGCGAGTTGAGGAGCGACTAAAGGTGGAAGAACGTCAGATAAGTAATGTGTGATTCGCATAAAATAAATAAAACCAAGAGCAATGACTTAGAACTCGGCTTGAAACGGGTTTTCTGAGTGCGTCAGGCGAGGGATAGCTATGAATGACAACGAGAGGAACACTCCACCTTCACTTAGTAGAAGGTGTGTATAAGGAAATGAACAATTGGAAGGAAAAGGAGCACAATATCTATGTGTACAGTCTTCCAGCTTGAAAAAGTCAAACGGATTCGTTCTACATCATAGAAAGAACTACCTGCCGCTATTCTGCTTCTATACTGAAATGCGAAAACATTAGCGATCCTCAACCGAAACTAGCGATTCTAATGGCTCAAAAATTAAGAGTAATGGTGTAGGTGTTTTCCAGTACTGACTTGAGTAAACCGCGGACTTGGGACGATAAATTGGAAATCACGGTGAAAGTTTAAAAAATGAGCTGCTGAACTGAAACAATGGAAGTTATGTAGGAGGTACATGAAAAGATACCTTTACATTTCAGCCGTCCAAAATCGCACCCAATAGAGGGCCATAAAATTTTTCAGTCAAAAAGATAATGAATTTTTTTCTAGAACAAACACATCTGCAGTTGATCATCCAGAAACAACACCTAAATATCGCACAACTCTTAAATATCTACCTCTTAATAAGAGATTCTTAACTCGCATTACCCTCTACTTATCACATTCACACGAGGTGGATCTCATTTCTACGCACGCTAGCTATTCCTACACCTTTTAGTTTAATGCCTGCATTAAAATAATAATTAGTGA
This sequence comes from Hydatigera taeniaeformis, assembly GCA_900622495.1. NCBI lineage: Eukaryota > Metazoa > Platyhelminthes > Cestoda > Cyclophyllidea > Taeniidae > Hydatigera > Hydatigera taeniaeformis. The sequence continues at coordinate 60,466 of UYWX01020445.1, read as the reverse complement.
CTTTAGAAGGCCTATATATATTTGAATTTCTTTACTCTTCCCATGAACTTACTTTCGACCTGAATGTCATGTTTAGAGATCTCGAAGACTCATGGCCAGAACTGACCGATCAAGAGGTCAATTTCTACCCTCCCAAATACCCTCATTCCTTTACAAGTACTTGTTTTACTGTATCCCTATATAGTGTTCTACTCAAATAATCCTTTCTCTGGTCTTATCGCTACACCTCAATAAGTAGATAAAGCAGTCTGGAGGGCGTCAGAAAGGTCCACCCACGAAAACTGACTTTGCTTTATCTAGATTAAGTCCCACCCCAAAGCCCACTAGTTCACTCAGAGAGGATTTACTCCACACCAACAACCGCCTACATTAAGGTCAGCCAGTTCGGCAGCCCGTTTCTCTATGAGCTGGGCGCGCTCTTGCGAAAGGACCTCAAGTCGAGCCATCTCAGCATCACGCTCTGCCAACTGCGCTCGAAGCTCCTCTATCTCTGGTCCTCCAGTCGCTTTGCCGTAACCGAGTGCACTGTCCTGGCCGGCACACAATTCCGTTGCAATTAACGCCTCCTTCTCCATTCGCTCTTTTGCCAACTCAGCCTCGAGGTCGAAAAGCTTTTTATCGGATATGCATTTCAGGTCCTGCAGCTGAAGAAGAAAGAATTTAAGGAACTGAAGTGGCTGATTATGACCTGCTTAAAAAATGAGAAAGTTGATAAATTGCTCTCTAGAGGAGAGAAAATTTTCTATACGGAACAGATTAAGTGCCATCTCTCGATTGTATATCAGTGGAAGGTATTGGACACCACGTCTGTAGAAGTAAAGTCAATTGGTGTGATTTCAATAGTAGCTTAAACTTTTCATTGCAAAAAAGTACTAGCCGCATAGTTAACATGCCTCATCAGAAAGATAAATAGGTTTAAGTCCATGTGGATGACTTTGATAAAATTTAGGAATCATAGATTTACGATCCTTATGCACAGAGTTCGATAAATGAGGAGGACTAAGTTAACTGGTTACAGGCTGGAAAGATAAAGTCACAAAGTTAAAAAAATCCATCTTTTAATGCAGGTACCAATTAATGGAAATAGGTCATTCTAGCGTCATCAATCAGTGTGAACTCTAATGCAGCAAATAGGTGCGTCGACAACAGCGATAGTTAACGGTAAGGTGATGTTCAGTGGCACCCAGGGGGAGTAACCAAAGTAAAAGAAGAGTTTTAATCTTGGCTCTTGTTCAAAGAAGGCTGACAATTTGTGAGAGCTATTAAATCGACTTTGTTAAGCAGATAGGATACGGTGTTTTTAAAGAGTATCAAAATAACAAATCTGCGGGGTGATTCACATATCAGTCTTATAGGGCTATGATGAACAAATATTTAAGGCAAAGAGCAAAGAAAGAGTGACTGAACAAATAAAAAGCGACGAATTGAGTAGCAAAAACTCCACCGTGTCGTTTATTATCCTAATGGGACTACAACTGCAACGAGCTGCGCTATCCGTACGCCTACGCCTCAGAATTCTCTGTGTCACTTGAGAAGCCATTGGTAAGCCTACGCAGTTGTCATTATACTATCATGAGTAGCTCATGGCTTACAGCAAGACATTGATGGGTGCGGCAGCAGGCTGTGTTTTAGTCTCAACAACTATTTAATGTGTCATCGCACTTGTCAACTGAGAGATTTGAAGGAATACAAGGCGGACATTATGAAGTGGTTGCCCTGTTCATTGACTTTGTTGCATGTATGAATTAAGTTTGGCTCAAAAACAGACAATCATGCTGGTATTTAGGAGGTAGACTGGGAGTTAGAAGCGCATTGCCCTGCAGACAGCTGTGAGATTAGTGTACAAATAAGAAATAAGGGACAATGACCTGATCCGTTCGTGAATTTTTGAAAAATGATAAAAAGAAATGATTTCGTTGAAAGTCTGCTGCAAAGTGCGATTCCAAAAGGCGATCACCCCTTGCAGTGCATTGGAACTCTCAAACCTAGGCTCCTGTTTCCATTGTTCATAATCCCCACCGATTAGCGATGGTTGCATATTTTTTAAATAAACCTACAGATATTGTTGATGATGAGGGCATTCAGATCCGAAACACGAAAGGAGCCGCAAGGTCATTAATTAAGAAGTGACCGAAAGAACAGGCTTCAGCTCTGCATTCTTTACTCTTTCCAAGAATAGCACTAATGTGATTGTTTATACGACTCCACATGCGAAATGTGAAATTAGTGATAGCAAATCTGCCAATAACTATTTAAAAGTTAGTTTGTTAGTTAGTTAATTTAGAGTCGACAGATGATGACCACTAACCATCGTCACATTCATCAGTTGCTATGCGCGAATTCGATGAAATGTGATCCGATCAAATTAAAAGGTTGTGAAGTTGGCATGTAAAACCACAAAACTCAACCCGCTTGGATTTCGAAAATGGTGTGTATTTTACCAAGGCAAAAATAGACGGAGTTAGCCTGCAAAATGGCTGCACAGTTCACATGGCATAAGCCCCTCTTGGCCCAATGTAATTTCTCGCCTACAAATGGAATTGTCTAACGAAATCAAGGTCACTATTTTCCTTCCTGCAGTCGGTAGAACACGAATTTGCATTTAGTGCTTCACTCCTTTATGGTCCCCCACAAAATGGCGGAAAAGGCTATCTCCATTTATTCCGCTTAATTAGCAATCAGAGTTTATTAGGAGTGAAATTTCCAAAGTACCAAACCACGTAGTAGATGGTGCCGTGACATTTAATGCTGCTGGTTCGTCACCCCACATATAGAATAGTCACCAATGAAATGCTGCTCGCTAATGACGTTATGCAACTGCTGCAACGGGACGTACAGCCACAGAGTGAGTCTGCTTAACGCAAAATGAAGTGATTGCCGTTCAAGCACTAATGGGCTTTCTAAAGGGCAATTTTTGACGACCAAATTCTGAGCAACTGCATTAGTACGATAGAATTAGTATAAAACACTTGTAGTGGATTTCAATGCCACCTAAAATGCAAGCCAATTGATAGCACAATCTGAAATTGCTTTGTTTGAGTAATTATTGGGAAGTCCGAATCCCACCTCCGACTTTCCCCATGCATTCAAAAATCCGAAACCTGCTATTGGCAAAATAGCCGGCGGTTCCCTGGTTAATAGTTGGTAAAAATGGTGGAAACATCTTTATAAAAGCAACACGGCCATATAACCATGGCGAAAAGGGACTCGTATAAAACACCTTAGACAGGAAACTTAATAGCTTGGCATTTTTCCCCGACCAATACAAGAACCTCGGAAGCCCAATTATCACAATGAACAGGTAGGGGAACATGTTCAATGCATGGGGACCCAACCGTTCCCTCACCCACCTCGCATTCACGAATTTTGACCTGCTTCTCCAGTTCCCTCACTCGCTCGCAGAAGACCTCCTTTTGTTCGTCTAAACATTGCTCCACTTGACGCAGCGAGGCGAGGGCGGTTTCGCGCTCCTTAGTGACACTGTGTAAGTTTTTGCGAGACTCTGCAAGCTCCTCCTGAAGGCGACCCATGTCTCGGTTCCAACACTCAACATTATTGGTGCGCTCCTTCAGGGACCTCCACAGAGCATTTCGATCAGCCGTCAGGGTGTCGATTTGGACCTTGTCAACCTTTAGCTGAAGCGATTTTGTAGACGATCATGTGTGCTTGATATTGTTGAAGTCATGATAAATTTTGCTTGCACTTCAAAGAACATACACTATCTGTTCGGAAACGGATGAGCTTAGTTTTCTAATGTCAACTTAGTCATCATTTCCACTTACTCCTAAAATACCTAATCGGAGAGGCGAAGGGCTTTTGGACTAGTGGCGTTCAGTGCAATTGTTTGTACGAATTAGAGTAGAATAGTTTCCATCATGGAATGCCTCTCTGTGTCAATTTGATAATTATCACGAGCAGTCTTTGGAGACTTAAAATCGTTAGGAGGAGTGTGAGTGGTTGTAAACGCACGAAGTTCAGTGTTTTCAATCCAAAAAAGTCACTTGAAGCACTCACTTCAAGTACGGCGCCTTATTTTGTTTTGAATTTTTGTGCGCCTACAGAATACTAATTTGTACTATGACCAGAGATTCCTTTTGATCTTTGATCTCTCCAATGCATTACGCGAATTGTTCGAGCGAAGAGCCTCTCTTTTCCCTCACTTTGCCACATGCATAACAAAAGCTTTTTACATTATGTTTAATTTTTGCCAATGCAGTCATGTTGATTGCTTAAATGCTGCTTAAAGTATGCAAACAAGTCATTTGTAAAGTTGGTGCTTCGCTTGCACATTTTATAGTTTACTCACCTAGAGGGGATCTTAACTGTACCTAATCTTCAACTTTACTAGTATTTTAAGATGTTCAACATCTGGGACCCCTTACTATTCAATTGTGTACTCCTGAAGTCATAATAATAGACAGAATGTCCACTTAACCCCATGTGAGCAAGAAAACTCCCTGGTAAGACGATATCTCATGATGCCGTCGATTTGGGATAGGGACGGGTAGCCTTCCAACAGTAGTATGCAGAAATTATGCATATCAAACCCCAATGCAAGGTGTAAATACAAACCTGAACGCAGCCATCCTCTATTCCACAGTGGGGTGTGATACTGTGACCTCATTTACCTCGTATTCTAGATCTGTAAATTTGATGTGGATGCATGAAGATTGAACCGTTATGGAAGGATGTTCTGATCCAGAAAGTTCATTTCTGTCGGGCAGAATGCATTTATAATGGAAATTGTTTCTGACGACATCAACAAACAGTGAGTGCTGATGGGAAATTATTTTTCACAATGCAAATTATTCCACAGTTGTTTCCTAATTTGCCTTTAATTCGCCCATAAACTCAGTTTTATGACTCGTCGTGTCACATTCCCTAAAATCACAACTGAGAACTGATTAATGCGTCGGGAAGAAGTGAAGAACTCGAGGTGTTCCATCAAAATGCACGATAATGGTTCGAAAATTAAGGAGTTGGTGAGTAATGGCGCTGGGTCTGAAGGAAATTGCTTTGCCAAGGCATTGTTTTTTCCAAAAGGCTATTATGTGTCGAGGCTGAAACGTGACTCACACAAGGATTCAGCTTAAATTATCTAGTATGGCAATTAATCAAAGCAACATTTTACAGGCGACAACTTTTCCGAGATGAGAGACGCACAGTTTCTCATCATGGCCAATAAATGATTTGGAATGAAGGGGCAATGGGGTATAAGAATAATTTTTAATGTTATTTTAAGGTGGGAATTGATAAAAGCGTACCTCTTGGACGAGTTTCTCGTTGGCTGATTTTTGAATGGCCATTTCATACTTCATCACCTTCTCCTCATGACGTACGCTACTAACAAGGCGGTCTATGAGACTCTCGATTCCATCCAAAAAACTCTCCCACTCTTTCTCCATTGACTGCTGTTCCGAGAGTTGGAGAAGCAGCATATCCCGCTCCTGACAGAGTGCCTTTATAAATAACAAGGAAAAACGGGCAACTTACTGCGCGCACCGACAATGCATTCTGCACTATGGAGCAAAATGAAACTCATAAGCAGCGGAACCTGTGGGTAACAGACTGGATGGATCTGATTAAATCAGTAAAGGTACGACTTGATTTAATTTTTCCTTATCAGGCACAATTCGGGCACAAAGGGCATCAACACAAATGTTTTTATCTCGTTTGAATTCCACTGTTAACATGAATAGAAGCGTAATTAACCTCAGACTAAAGGCAACCTACTCCAACATGGCCCCACCGGTCGTTATGCTCACTAGCGAAGGAAAAGTGCAGGCGATTTGTAATGCTGGGTTTACTGTATGCCTGTAGCTCAAATTCATTTGCTTAAATTACCTTCATTGTCCATTGCTTATTGACCCTTTTGATCTCACTCATCTAAAATATCACTAAGTTATTTTTTACTTACATTTAATTTCGAAGATAGGACTTCATACTCTGTAGATGAAATCCAAACTAGACAGTAAGAAACTGATAAAAAAGTTTTAGGCACCCTACATTCATTGCAATAGCCTTATTCGTTGCATTTCGTTTGACGGAATTGATAACCACATTTTAGCATTTCAAAACTTAATTTTACTAGGCTGAATGCCGTCTATCTTTGGTCCTGTTTCCAGTTGCATCTTGTCCACTTCTTGAACCCTAAACTTGAGGAAAATAAGGATTTTTATCAGTGTTGACTCATTTCGCCATTAATGCGATGGCTGCAGCAGTGTAATACGGTGAGTTGAAGCATTATCTTAACGTATTGGAGGCGGAAGGTGAGAGAGAAGGAAAACTTGTAGTCGAAGACCTTTGACGATGCCGAAGTTGTTGACCAGTGCCACAGTGGAGTTATGTAAGCTGCATTGTTCTTGTACAATTTCGAGAGAACAAATTTAATTGGCTGTCAACCGTGGCGAATCGCAGGGATATTATCTATTCTACGGCCTCTATGGTTGAGTCTTAGATGATTAAACGTTCTTCACAATCACTCAATTACTTTATTATGGTGCGTGGGCGAGTAGTAGTTACAACGAGAGCTGAGGCTGTTATACAAGAAGCATGGGGTGGTCGATTTCCCTACCCCTACTTTCATGCGATGCGAATTAAATGCCGCACACGTTGCACACACACATTTTTGCGCACAATTTTTGATGCCATCCATAAACTACGAATCACTGCCACGCCCTCCATGGCTAGCCCCAATTCGAGTTACCATTGCCCACGGGGAGCCAATCCGGTTCGGCTCAGCCCAACTCCGTTGACTTTGGAAAATGCAGTGCGTCATTTTTGTATGTTGCCTGGCCACTTTATCTCCCATGGCCTGGAATGCGGTGAAAAGAGCTGGTAATCAGGTCGAAAGGACGTCTCCTTAGCTCCGGCAGAATTTCCCACAGTTTTAGAACTTGCATCACTTTCGATACTGAGGTTGTTCTACACCAAAGTAGGAGGATAACGCTAATATAAGACCTGGTAGCTGGAAGGGGTAAAAACTAAAATTTGTGGGAACTGAACTCACAATACGATATGATGTCCTCTTAAAAAGTACTTTATTTTAGGAATTCTCTACACGAATCATAAACATTCGAAAAGTGATCAGTAAAACTAGTCACTTCTCAAATGTACATTTGTGTTCGGTAAAGTCGAATTTCGAGGGATTAATAGAGAATTCAGGAAAGTAACTAAAATTGTATAGAAGGATTAGCAATAGGCCCACAGTGCTAGTTCGGAGAAGAATGCAAAAGGAGCGGAAATAGGAGCTTGCACCTTGAAATGCCCAGATTCTGCAGCAATGTTCAATCAAAAAACTCTTAGTCAGAGGTCTCTTGCTAAACCACAAATATGAAGTCGTTCAGAAAGGCATTGCACTTTATCCTATGAAAGCCACAGTCTTTTACGCTCTTTTGTGCTAAATCAGTGCTTGCCAACGGCGACGATTGTTGCATCATTGAAATCAGATTGCAACAAAATCAACGATTTCCGGGATCTGCTTTCCATTATGATGACACAAAGTTCCGCATAAGTCGGTTATTTTTCCGGTCTCCCAACAGTTTGAATTATGACTCTTGCATCCTCAACAACCGCTAACTTATCTGGAGTTGTTCACCACACAATTCGAAGGTGATTCAGAGCCAAAAGTGAGCACCCAAAGCTAATAACTCCCGTTTTCCTAATCAACAAAGAGTAAATATAAGACCGCTGCTGCCATACAAGGGCGCTTACACAGGTAAACTTAGTGCATCCGCACCACTGACCCGATATGGCGGTACAATGATCAACACAACCACCTGATTGTCGCGCTATTTTCGTGCTAGACCTTGACACTTATTTACTACTCTATGAGGTCGTTTAGGCTCCGATTTGTTAGGAACCACAAAGTAGGAAAATCTGCTCACCCTGATGCGCTAACGAAAGTCGTAATCGTGATTGCATAACAGGTATGAATGAATCGCATGTATTATTGGAGTAAACAATTCAATCCATTCATAGCCTGTCATAAGAGCAGTGCCATTGACGCTCTGACAAGCTATGCGGTTTGCAGCTTATACTAGTCAATGAATGCCTTTCAGGAGAAAAAATGCCCATACATGCATTGATTTACAAAAGGACGCAAATGCTGTACTTTCGGTAAGTTTGAGTTGTTTTCAGGTTTAATAATGTGGCCGACTTAAAAATCACATTACAGCTTACGGCTTCCAGGTGGGCATAATCGCATCCAGCTATTTCCTTGTAGAAGCCAAAGGAGATGAGAAGTTGGGTTAGCATATTCTCTGTGCCAAACTGGCAGATGGTACAAAAAGAATCTGGGAAGTCATCCGAGGAAGCCTAAACTACTTTTAAGTCGATTTTGCAGGGCATAGGGAAACCATCGAAGTTAAGTAGTGCTTGTTATATCTATGCATCAATTTTATCTTCACAGTAGGAGGAAAAGGAATCTAGCGGGGTGTAGCGCGGCTAAAAGTTACCATTCCTGATTACCGAATAGGTGTCTAAATAACTATCACTTCTCGAAAAGTGAAAAAAATTGCACAAATTAGGGCAATGTTTTCCCTCATCCTCAAATTAGGGAACTCGTGGCATAAAATGGAGTTCGTTGCCTCTTTTGTGAGTTCTTCACAATCAGATGCTCACCCCATATCGTAGATAACAAGTTATATGAAAATGTTAGGTCCAAATCAGCCTATCCTTCCCCCCATTTTTATGCTTTAATGAACGTTACTTCGCCGATTCAATGACACCGAAGCCTGAAGTCCATATTCTCGCTTATCCAAAAACGCTGCCGACATTGTGATTGTTTTAAATTTAGGCGAATTTACTTTAAGACCTTTTTAACTAACAAACTCGCGTTTTTTCCATCAAAATTAAACAAGAGTTAGATATCTAGGTGTCGGTGGCACCTCAGTCTACGACAATATGGGAAACCGAGCGATGACCGTGAGGACTGTTACTTGCCTCAATCATCACAACTCAAAATGACCATGGAGTGTTGATTCAAAATACCTGAGCTCCATCAAAAAGCAACAGTGATGGAAGAACAGCCTTCTTCGTTCATCTGAATGACTTCCATCCTACCTACCAATCTGGCCAAGTTTATCAACAGAAGACAAACGAATATAGCTCTCTACTCGACTGTGAATAGGGACAACTCATTCCTAATTGCAGGTTCGAAATAAATATTGGTCCTATAATCTTGGCCTTCAATAAAACTGCATTTAATTATTTCATATACCTTCTCTGTGACGTAGGTCGCCATAACGATGCCCTTTACAAGTAACCAACTGTCGAAATGGAAACCTATACGTCCACCCAAGGTCAGTTAAAATGAGGATTCGACATTGGCACTAAAACCCGTGTTACTCGTTGACAGTGATTATAGCTCTGATAATCGTAAAATCGTAAAAAGAGTATTAGAATCTAGGGTTTGCTTACGGCTCTAGGCTTTCAGTGGTCTGTCCCTTACAATCGACAACCCACATATAAATACTCTATCTTAGAAGAAGAGGATTCCTATTTTTTGGCTCCTTTGATCGATTACTCTTGTGACTCGAAATGATGAAGTTCCCCGTAGGCATTACAGGTATGAAAGATTCCTGAGAAGATATGAGCTAATTCCTTTCGTGATTCGAAATAAAATTTTTATTTGATGGGCCATTACGCTTCACTAGGGGCAGGCGGATGGAGTGATGGATTAAACACAAAATAAACCAGTTCAAATGCTTCCCTGGTTTGCTATTGTGCCATCACATTTCTACACACCTTTATTTCAGATAAAAGAGACTTCCGGGTGTTAGTAGAGAGGACAGAAATGCATAGTAGAGGACTCAAAAAGTGTTCACCACTACATTACTGCATGCCTTGAAAAGACGAGGCTTACTATTGATAATTTTGAGGTTTTAAAATAATTGTCATGGAGACGAATTTTATATACTAAACTTTATTTATACTTTTTGTGAAACTTTTGCAGTTTGTGTAAGTTTGCCTTAATTTCATAGGAAATGTATGCCACATAGTTCACATCAACAGTATCGCATCCATTAGAGCTCATAGAGGATTCATTCACCTTCAGATTCGAAAATGTATAAGTAAATCAATACGATTGGCGTTTAAGATCTTTCCCTGGTACCAGATTCGTGTCGAGTATTAGGGTATTTGCTGACTTTAACCACAACAGCTGCCGTTGTCACTATTAATGTCAACAATGCATCTCTTCCTTCTCCGCTTGAGTGACGTGACCATGCTTCAACATAAGCGATTATCCTCAGCAAGTCAATACTGCCTTGCGAAGGCAAGAATTAAAACAGTTAGCGATTTGTTTCGAAAACAAATTCACCATTATTCAAATCACCAAGGTCTACTTACATCGACACGCTTAAAGAGACAATCACTGCGTTCATCAGCACTGTTGAGGTGAGGCCGCAGTTCGTGCTCAATGCAGGAACGAAGAGTGTGCAGTCGATCTGCCTCCTCTGCTGCCCTCGCCTCCGTTGCCTCGGCCTGGAGCGCCACAAACTCTGCTGCCTGCTGCCGCAGTGCACGCACCTCCACTTGAAGCTCCGCAACTCGTTCAGTTTCCACTGCTGACTCGCGCTGAGCTGAAGCGCTAATCAATGCGGCGGTCAGTTCTTTCACTTTGGTCTTGTGGGGCAGAGGAAAAAAGGAGGCAGATTATGAGGCTTAAACATATGCAGACAGCAGTATGCCCTTTGTCAATTGCTCCGTGTTCCCATAATCATCCCTGTGGTCAACTGTCCGATATTTCAGCAATTAGCGTTATTGTTACCGAACCATCAAATGCCGATGCTTAGACTTTATTTACACTAGTAAATTTGTCCTAGAGATAGTTGGATTATCTAAATAATGCTGAAGTTAAAATGACATTAATCAATGGTTTGATGGCATTCAGTTTTTACGTAAGGGGTTTAAGAAGCCAGATCCAGATGCCAGTACAAACTCCTGCCTCGAATGCACTGAATTTAATGGATGCTATCACACGTCAAATTCAGAAGGATCTTCCTTAGCAAAGGAGAATCAATCATCTGCCTGGTCCATTAGCAAACAACAAAGTGTCAAATCGCTTACTACGCATTGGCATAATAACCCCCTTGTGGTAATTAACGTGACAAGATTTGTTTAAACTGCTTCACATGATCTGAATTATCACTTGTTACGGCAAATTAACTCGGTTGATCTATTTTCGAAGTGTGGATATGGCTTCTTTTGAAATATTAAGGTTAGCAGAAATTGAAATATATTCGAAGAAGGTGTTCATAAGCTTCGCAACAAGCCTATGGCAAATAGGGTTGATGTTTTGATTTGGGCTTGATGAGGTGATTGATTGACTCTGCCAAGGGAAACGGATCCAATTATCGTAAACAATTCCAAGGTTGTAAATTATCTTCTCCAACAATAGTACGTGAAGAATTGGTTAAATGAAGTGGCGTGATCAATGAAAAAAGGATACGCAAACAGTCGGTAGGTGAATGCGATGTCTGCCCCGAAAGCAATGTAAAACTCAAGTATGCACAACCTAGGCGCATACCATCACTGGCATTCTCCAAACGACTTTTGCACGACCTACCATGGCCTTCTAGGGCCTTAATCATCTTGTCCACATAAAACTTTCTGTTCTGTACTTGGTGAATCTCAACTGCAGTTTATATAACCAAGTGCTTGCAGGAGAGGAACCGACTAAAGCTAAACTTCACCCATATGACACAATGTAATCAGGGTGGATGAAAGAAAATCCCTTCTACTGAAAGACTCGAGGCTGTTAGTAGAATAAAATGGAGTCCTACCCTTTCAAAGCATCATCTCACAAACTTTCGTGGGATATTTCCTCTGGAACGGAATAAAAACGCTGGTATCCTTGCATTCCTTCAGGCGATTATTATTACCTGTTCTTGAAAAGCAACAATGCACAGCTGTGGATGAAATGGACGATTTTGAAATAGAACTGAAGCAGAAATGGGAACAGATGGAAAGAGCAATATTGTGCTGCGTTGCAGAAAGATAAAGGCCGTAATTGGATATGATATTTCCTAATGCCATTTAAAATCATTTGTTTTGTAGTAAATTCACAGAGACAATCGATCATATTCCTTCACTTACATAAGGGCCTCATTTAAACTTAGTTTTTTGGGCATTCAGGTGGCTGAGACGTCTAAATTTTCCATTACAGAATCCTAAGCTGGAAGCATCACAAAGACCGACGTGGTCATAAAAGGCTAATTTCTCAAGACTGGCAGGCAATATATAGGTGGGCTATAGCTTCATCGTTAGAACAAACAAGGTTAGACATTTCACCCGCTTCGGCTGAGAAGCAAATTTTTGATACCTTCTTGCAAATGTGCTGATCGAAATGAAACATTCTAACTTAGGTAACTGCTTGTGTACGGGTATATGTATGTGGGATTTTTAGAGAAGGAAGACTGTGTGAAACAATGCACGTGAGCACCACCTTGAGGTCACGAGAAATAAGACTCAGTTTAAATTTTCTTTTCTCCTCCCTTCGAGAATCTGAGCATCCATAAGTGCAAATATTTGAGGGCAGCGAAGGTACGATCAAAATCGTGTAGGAAAAGTGCGGTGCCATTCTTTACGCCTTGGACTTCCCCGTGTATTTTTGTTCACAATTTGCTATAGGTTTCACCGTTTACCACTTAAGGTCGTTTCTTAGCTAAACGCTTCCTAACTTTGTGTTTCCCAAAAAACTTTCCCGAGGGAAGAGGAGACGTGTACCAATATGATCGGCATTTAGTGAAATTGACACTACTCTGCATCACTTGTGTGCTGTGGAAGAAGTCAGGAAAAAATCGAAAAGCAAACAGGAAGTAGTCAAATCTACTTCTGTAAAAACATTGGACAAATGTGAAATATGAAATACCAATATTGTTCGCAAGTTTAAATTCCAATAAAAACAGCTTTGGCTAAATATTATTGTGAAATTGGGCAAGTGGTGTTCCTTGAAGGAAACCATGGGATTAAAGGACTATTATTATGCGTGTTACTCAATAGAAGATGTAGATAAAAACTTGAAGGTAAGTTGCCATATTTTCAAGAGCAAAAACGCTAAAATGAAGTATAGCTTAACGCTAAATATTTGAACCGCGTGTCATTCAAAACAATGTTGAGATTTGCATTTATTCAGGGTAAGGCAAAGCGAATAAAGCAAATAAAGAGTGTTTCAAGTTTGACAAAAGGGATATCTCTAAACGACAACAAAGCCTTTAAAGCCTTACACAATACAGGTCAAAATCTTTGCCGTTTTCAACTGCAACACATGACCACAAAATTTCACATCAAAAGGATGGAGACTGCGAGCCGTTTTGCTAAACTTATTTTAAATGCGGTATTATGCACTAAAATGAATATAGATTATGGTAACTTCAAGCAAACAAAAAAGCAACTGATGAGGAATCTTAGGTATTAATGCGGTGAATTTACATAGGACCAAGGAACGTTGTGCCAGATCCTAAATAGTGCGCCTTTTGGAACGGAAGTGTCATATTTGTAAGAAGACACCTGTCCTCCTCTGCTCTTTTATAAAACCAAGAAAATCGTTTTTGCAAAGAAACCAAAGTAACTCAACACACAGTAGAAACGTTTTACTTATTGATAATAAGCAGTAAGTCCTGCGCGGTCTCACATTTGCTTTTTCATATTCATGCTGCCAATGTTCAGAGTTGTTACAAGCGTTAGAAGTAGCCTGTTTGAGGCGCGATATCTCCAATTCCGATCCCTTGATGACATCTTTTAGACGACCGTTTTCAGTCTCGAGATCCTCTACACGCACAGTCAAATCTTCACACCGGCGCTTCGCACTGATCAGGAGGGATTCAGTCTTTAGAGACTTCTCTGTCATCTTTTTAAGGACCTCCTGAGTCTCATCTCGATTTTTTTGAGCTAAAAAGCGAAATATTTTATTTGAAATGGAAAAATGACAAGGAATCTGGTGAGCAAAATATGTTAATGGATTTTAACAGCATAAGTCAACTAAAAGGAAACAGACAAATATGATAAAGGTGGGGACATATGCCAATGAAAACAGAAAGGAGCGATAAGTGAGGATTGATTTTATTTTCAAAGTGGGTGGATTGCGTAATTGTTGTCTTCTGTAAAGAGAAAGTGAAGTGTATGCATACCTCGTGTTTAGCTAACGTAAGATATTAAGGCGATGAAATAGGTAGCTAATAGAGAATCCTTACCCTCAGCAAACTGTCCTCGCAACCGCTCTACCACAGTGACCAAGTTGGTGGCTCGGGCGGCGTGTCGTGAGGCTTTCTGCTGCGCCTCCGCCAACATTTCCGCCGAATGTGCCGCCGAAGCAGCGCTCTGTGCCTCCTTATCCTGCAGTCTCTTTGTCGCCGCTTTGGCCTCTGCTACCATTTCCGTCGATATCTGCAAGACGGAGATAGAAAAATAATCTCATCACTTTGGAATGCTATTTTTGTAAAGTGTGAAACTATAAATCTATGACTCTTCAATGAGTTGCATATCCACATCACTTGAATCGATGACAAATCGTAATAATAGTTACATATTAACAAGAGAATAAAACGATCTACTGATTCATCAGAATACTACCGTGGCCATATCTACCTTCATTTGTGACTTCATCTGTGGTTGTGAGTACTAAGATTGAAAGAACACTTGTAAGAAGTCAGAGGTGACTCGCATAGAGAGGGGTGAGTTAAAGGTTTTGAGATAAGTAAGCATTGCATCGCTCATGCCTCCTAGGCTCTCATATTCGTTTATACAGATAAAAGAAGTTCTGTTTGTGTCATACTGCATGGAAGCACGAACAGAAATATTTATAGAACTTTAAAAAGATCTTGTGGAATCAGCACAGTTTAAGGAGTTTGTTCAACAACACCATTGCTGTGCTTCATCAAACTTGTGTGCATATAATGCATCGATGATTGATTTGATCAATAAAAGGTGCCTTGCCTTCAGCTTTGAGTGCAGATCAAGAAGCTCTGCCTGATAGGAATCCCTTTGCTTTTGCACCTTACTTAATTCGCCTGCAATTGCCCTGACAGACGAGTCACGCTCGCGCTGAACATTAACTAGCTGAAAAAGTGAATTTCATTACTAACTACTAGCAACTATTTTACATAGTTTAAAAATAAAAGAGAAAATCTTATTTTCCACTCAATTTTATTCCAACTCAAACTGAGATTTAAAGCCTACATGTCCCGTGCACTGATAACAGACAGCTCTTTTTAGCAGTAATTAGACCTTAAGCACAGGCAGATAAGCAATGAGAATAAGTTTATGGTAATTTTTACTTTAAATGGCTAGAAAAATCCAACTCAAATTCTTTTACGGATACATTCAAGCAACGAAGTGGTTTACTCGTTCTTTCATTTGTTGACTTTCGGCTTCGAAGCGTTTGCGGGTATGTTCAAGTTCAGAGGTAAGTCGCGAAATTGTCTCCCTGGCCTCTGTCAGTCGTGATGAATGCGAATCTATGACTGTTTGTGTTTGACACTCGGCAAGTTCCAAACGGTTCAATATACCACACTTCATTTTCGCAATATACTTTGCGTATTCGGCCACTTTTTCCTCCAGGCATTCTCTGCTTTCCTCAGCCCTGATATGGCAGAAAACATGTTTTTGTAATTTAGCATCATTCTTCTAGTAAGTCCCAACAACTTGAGTCACAGCTGTAGTCCAAATCCCTGTTCAAAGTTTTCCAAGTAGTCTTGTTAAGAATTATGATTAAAAACGGTTCAGTACTACTTTATTAATCAAATAACAGCCAACAATATACACGTTACCACAGTTTAACTATTAGTTAACTTGCTGCAAAATACAATTTTAGGTTAAATCATTTAAAATTCTACTTAAAAAACCACTTGACCTGTCCCTTCATGAACGAGTAGTGAATAAAATCAAGTTGTTAACTGGAAAACAAAATCACCAAATAAAACTCGACGCAGAATATGAAAGACTAAATTTGTGGGTTTTAAGGAGACACAAGAGATACACTTACTTTACTCTGAGCGATCTTTCATCTTCCAATTTCTTTGTAAGCAAATCCACCAAAATGTCCCTTTCATCATGGTTGGTGCATGGCATTGTAAAGCAAGATGTCATAAACTTCAAACAATTCGAAATTAGCAAAACATAAAATGAATAAGTTCAATGTACTGAAGCGTCATCGACCTCCCCGTCAATAACTACATGCTCAAAATTATGAGGTGCATGTTATTTACTTTATATGAAGGCCAAATTCGTCATTCCGTTACATCAATGCATTTAAACACACGATGTGTGAGGCAACATGATATATTCGAAAAAATAAACTATAAATTTGTTTAGTTTTTAGAATTCCTTTTGTTGACAAAATTATGTTATGCATATATTTTTAATTATGAGCTTTTTACTGTCTCATACCGTAGAAGATTAGCAACAAGCGAAACGGGAGAAACCCAATTAAAACGGGGAACTCATAAAACAATTAATCTTATAAATAAATTTCTACAAGTTTTATGCGGAATGATGGGCTCCATTCGCTTAAGTACTTACAATGCTTTTGCTGGCTCTCCTGCCTACGTGTTTACGCAAGGTGGGGGAGTTGAGTTCGAAGGCGGCACCTTTTATAATGCGGCATGAACATTGTACAATGTATTAAAGAAAAAGAGGATGGTTTTTAACATGCTCTGACGACCCGTGAGGTCACTCAGACAAGTGTTCGGCGTAAAATACCCTCTAGTTACCAAAAAATCATATTCGTCACTGCGTGCATTTTGTTTCCTTTTCTTTGTTTACAGATGTAGTGTCCCAAGACTTCCTACCCGGATACCTGTATCACAAATTGGACAAAGTAACTGAGCCCACGTGTGCAAGGAACAGTCAAATCCTAAAATGACCGCCGAACGTCAGGTAGTCACATAAACAAAGCATTACGATAGAATCCTATACGTTGGCTAACTGCTATTTTTTGTAATTTATTGTCAGTAAGTTTTATGAGTCGGTTGGTATATGGGCAAAACTTACAAATGCCCGTTATCATTTAAGTGCGGAGATCTCTTTTGGAGATTAGCTTGCCTGTTGGAGTAAGAGCTGTTTTGGATTTGGCAGAACCTCAAATGGGTAGAGAGGATCTATACAGGATCTTCTTACTAATAAATTTCTGAGTGGGTGTGCTTCCTGTAAAATTGCTTTTGCTCAGTATGCCATGCGGCAATGGTTGGTAGCTCATGAGGTCTTAGATTGCCCAACTTCCTTTTCAAGTGTTTTAGCTTGTAAGATCCACGCTTGTAGAGGTTTGTTATAATCAAATATAGAGTTAGGAACTGTGTTTTTACTACGTCAATTATGTAACTGTATTAACTATTACGTATACTAAACTGAAAATTGTGCTCGTCCTTTGAATTGAATCTTTGTGTTGTATCCTGATATCGTTCAACAAGAAGAAATAACTCGACGATCCAGTCTAACTAGTGTAACAGTACGCCATTGCAGAGCTAAAATAGAGGTTCCTGCTCACGATCTTTAATGGTTACAGATGCAGCTCAAAGTACCATGATTAGTGGCAATCGTAAATCCTTCTTGAGCAGCTACAACCCGAGATTTTCACCGTGCTTTAATGCTGTGCCAACACTCTGGGAGGCGAAGCGCAAAATGAACTCGAAAGTAAGAAATTTAAGAGAATTCTCGCCAGACGTTCATGTATGCCAATGGGAAGGCAGTTTAAGGATAGAGGCGGAACACAGGGTTTTTAACCGAGTAACGCAATGAATGAGTCGACCACAATCCTGAAAAGGATCATTACGAGTCAGAAATTAGCAGGAAATTTGAATTTGGATCTTGGCATAGTGGAAATAAGTCTAAACTCAGGATATATAGATTTTTTAGAGCACAGAAAATGGACTTCGAAGTATTGAGTGAATTGGTGTGAAAGGCGAAATCTTCTTAGCAATGTTTGCAGTATTTTACTCAACTTTCATTCTGGCTAGTGGGAACGTCTTCGAAGGTTACCATCACAGTCTTAAAGATGGGAATTGTAACTATCATGAAGTCATAGCAGGAGATCACTTATTATCTCTCCAAAATTTTTGAGGTATTTTGGAGAATTGTGAGTTAGGCTAGCACTGACCATACATCGTTCTGATCGACTTACAAATTAAATACAGATTAAAGGCCCTTTAAGAAACTCTTGTACATCAATTGTCAAAAAAATGTTTGATTATAAATGCAAGTATAAGAAGTGCTGCTCGAGTCCGTACACCTTCCTCCTGATAATGCGTGGATCCCGACTCTTTCGGCTGCGTCGAAGCCCACGGGATGCAAAAATGTGACCAGAATTTCCTTCTGATTCTCTCATTACCAAATAGGGAGTTTTACATTCGTATGATTCAGGTTTTCCAAGTCAGGCACTAGACAACCAAACCATAGTGACAGTTTTCAGTTTGATCATTAATCTTTCAGCGCGCGACCCCACTTCGTGTGGAAACATGAGGGCAAGGAGACTAAGTGCTGCAGCAGTTGAGGCGCTTAAGCATGGCACTTACCTAACCACACGAATTACTCTCATAAGTGGATGCGAACATTGCTAGTCCTCATGTGACCATTGCTTTGGGAATTCAACCCTACGAAACCCAAAAGGCATCAGCACTCCCATGATTACCATATCGAGCTTCAACTTACAATCAAGTTTATTACAAAAAATGTTGAGTGACTACCACCTAACAGCTTTGGAAACCACAGTGCAACACCTCCGTATTCAAAGTTGGGGATGATTTATCTCACCACCCAAGTTCAATTTCGAAACCCCTTGCTGTCACTAGCCACAGCGCGAGAACCGAAGCGTCATCTGCTCAGTAAACATTTTTATGCCAGATGACCTTTGGAAACGGACTTCAGAGCCAACTGCAGAACAGAAATAATTGCTCATCAAAGGCATCTGAGCATCACCACATCATGTTCTAGATCCATAAGAGTACCCGACAAAAAGGGATGAAATTGCAGCAAAAATAGGTCATTCATTGCCGACTGCGGAATGAGGTAGGTGGAGAGCATACGCAAATGCGGTGAAGACGAGAAGCCAAACTTAATTCATCCATAGCGCCAAAATCACATCAAGTTACTCGTGAAATTGTGCAGTTCGTGCAGAGCGAACGAGTGGGATTCTTCGGAATGGGAAGAAGAGGAAGAAGAGAAGGAGTAAAATAGAAGACTGGGAAGGGAGCAATAAACAACACCACAGAAACGTATTCTCCTACACAGAAAAGCAGTTAGAATGTGTACATAGTTCTTGGTTAATCACATTTTTGGGTAAAAGAGGCAATATTTGTGGTCGCGGCAACAATGCTCTATCAGCACAGGAAGCCATTATGTAATACAGGGGAAGGGAGGAGGTTAATCTCATCAGAAAAAAAGACAAAGAAAAGTATAAAAAATAGCGAAAAGCGATGATAATGTAGGAACGGTGACAACGGTCGATCCGTCGCCCTCCTCCCTCAACCACCAGCCCGCCGACGACTTCACCGACTTTACCGCTGACTGTCGGTTAGGTTCAATGCGCTGCCACCCAGCACTAACACCACCACCACCACCACCACCAGCATTCGATTTGCGTGGTGAGTTTAACCGCTCAAGTCCATAGCCTCCTAAATAGGCGCTGTGGAAAATCTGTGATGGGTCAAGACTATTTGCGGTTTTTGGCTTAGACGGTGGCGCCTGATACACATTGTGGAGGTTGTTGTACCACTTTCCATTGCTTTGATATCCACCACTCCCACCGATTACCGTCCCCTCTCCTTCTGAAACCGCATCCACAGCATGATCACTCCAGATATCGAGAAAATCGGAGCCGAAAGGAAGGGGAAATGGCGGAGGAGGAGGGGGTGGAGGCTTATCTCCCAGTTCCACCGCGTAGGCCTCCGGTGAGAAACTGATGGAGGTCTTAGAACCGAAGGGGATAGGCAGTGGCGGTGGTACTACTGGTTCGTGTTCACCCAGCATGGAGGCAAGAGGATGGATTTGGCGCTCCCGAGGACCACGAGAAGGTAGCGTAGACTGTTGACGGGATGGATGGTGGGGCGGCTTTGTGCTTACGCCGTAGAAAGTGAGACTCCACCCGATTAGAGAGACTAAAAGGGTTAAGTTGAGTTTACCACTACAAGTACCTTAAGCGCACTCATACAAACAATTGAAGCAGCCGGCTAAATAAAATTTCGCATCCATAGAAAAAGGATTTGAGAAGGTTTTATGACCACACTTCACACTTCAGGTGAATAAAAATGCAGTGAGAGTATCAATTACGACTCGCAAAAAAGTAACCAGCTTAACGATTGAGTTCACATTGTAAAAGTTGCTTGCTTCATTTGAAAGTAGAAACGTGGGATTGTATCCTGAGGCAACTGAAAAATGTACTGTCTCGAGCAGTTCAGACGATAAATCCAAATTCCAATGGTATTTTGGATTAAAAGATTGTAAAAAAACATCAATTCAGATGTTCGTACAGGACTAATTGAACTAAATAATTTCAAAAGAACTTTGCTTCCTCATCATCGCCTTTCCTTTTGTTACATCCAGTTGACACGAACACCGCCAAATTTGAGGCTGCTCATATTCGGAGCACAGGTAAGTGTTAAATTTTCAATCAGCTCTCAATTAGCCTTTTAAATTTATGTTGCGTTGCTTTCTCGTTACTATCTTCATAACCCCCTAAGTATAACACACCAATAAACCTATTCTTTAAACTCAGACTGTTGGAGTAGAAGCTTGCCCTAAAATTAGCCTTTTCGGCTCTCTGGACATTTCTCACCTAGCATACCAGAAATGACCGGAGCGCTAGAGTACTCATATTTTGGACCCATGGCAGAAGGCACAAGACCCAAGTCTGGAAAAGAAGGCAACAACTCCAGACATCCCAAGAGTAAGAATGAGTAGTCAACTTACACCAGAGACCTCATTGAGAGACAGCCAACAGAACGGTAACCGCCTAATCAGCAGCCGAAACACGCGCTCACTGAGGCGTTTGTCTGACAGAAACGTGCGCACGAATTTACTACACCCAAGCGAGATGCTGTCTACGCACTCCCTTGCGCACCCACGCTCTTAAAGCCCATCCCTGCAACTCATTTTAAAAAATCTAGGCCTTAGACGGCTCAGCGCTGACACGTAGGTGAGATATTGGCGCCGTCTTAGCGCTCTCTCCAACTCCCGATGAGTGACAGCTCACTAATGGCTATCTTGACAGTGAAGCGAGGCACGAGCGCAGTTAAAATATATTACGGAAACACAAAAGAGGAAGGATTTGAAGGGAAGGACAATGAGGAAAATATTGAGCTAGCTGAACGAGTTCACCCGATGCTGAGCGACTAAAAGATTGTAGTTAAGATTTAGAGGGGTGTCTGGAGTAAGAAGTTCTGAGACTTTTGGGCGCCTTGAGAGTTATGCTTCAAACACTTGTCTGCCGGTCAAAGGGTAGTCAGTGTGACTAGGAGGCTTGGCACTTCCTCATTGGTTAATCTAAATTAAATGGCTAAGTTTTAGGCGCTTCGAGGATCACGATAAGGAAATTAGAGTGATTAGGATATTGTAATGAAATGGAAAGAATAATCCACCTTAAATCTTACGTCCGCGGATGTGAATAGGGTTGTTTGCTTGGGTCTTGGGTTTGACGAACGAGTTTTGGTAAACACTTTTACGTGCTTTTTGAAATGACATCAATCTGCAAAACTTCAACCTAGAGTCAGCGGAGCAAACCACCTGATAAATGACTTCCAAGTTGACAAGGAAACTAGTGTTATCAAACTTCTAAATCGAGAATTCTGGGAGACTTTGAGTCCTGTCTAGGCGACTGGGATGGCATGGACATTGTGAACAGCAAAACAAATCAGGCTCGCAGCAGCACCATAGTTGTTTGCACCGGCAAATGATGTGTTTTGAGACATCATCTGCATTATGAACATGTCGAACAATGACAAATAAACGCTACCCATTTGAGCAGAGTACAGCAAAATGGCTGATGAAATGTGTCACACAACTTTTGGACGGTGTTTACGTTTACCAGTTGCGAACCCTTGTGATAAAAGCATAACCCGACAGCAGAGTTGGAGGGAAATGCTGACATAAACAAGCACGGTTCAGCACTACTTTGAGAGTCTCAACCGCGTGCGTGTAAAAACGTTCTGCCAAATCATTCCAGAGGGGAAAACGTGGTCGGGGAAAAACTGCACGTTTGTACTAAGGGCAGTGTAGCGCCTCTCTGAAACTTCATTGAAGTCCGAGAAGAGACTAGTAGGTTTTTTTGTGCAGGAGTTTTTTGCACAACTTGCCTTTAATGACCAGTGAAAGGAGTTGATAAGCATCAATAGCTGCCATTTTCCCAATACACTTTTAGGACAATTGCTGAATTACAGAATGAATCTACAGGTGGCTAACAAGAGTGGAATGACTGCGGAATTGAATGAGAGGTTGGACTTAAAGCATAAACTCCAGGAACGCTGTTGCGGAACGGTTCTCCGTCGTCAATAATTGCCTTATAGTAGGTGCATAAAACAGAAACCCAACTTTTCCGTTGTATATTGAAATGGAAAATCCAAGAAACCAAAAGAAACGGTTTAAAGATGCTCCAGTCGTGCTAAAGAGGTAAGGAGATAGGGGTTTTTATGTTACCTGTCATCAAGCCCTCTCATGTTAATTGATAATAAAGCAGCTTCCAGGACCCTTTGCCTTACGACGATACAGGAGCTGATCAGGCTCCACGATGCGGGTGACCGTTGAACAGTTAAATAAGATTAACCTATGCTAGCGAAATACATTGTTAAAAAGCCTTCATATGTGAAGGAGATTTGCACAAAATTAATGAATTTGAACTTGTAAAAGAAAGTAAAATCGGAAAGTGTGAAAACAACAACTGAACTAGTGGTGCAAATGAGGCACGTCCATCAATAAAAATAATAAAACACTTTCACGTTTCAAAACGCCAGGATTAAAGCCCCAATAAAGGCCATTCTTAGACAATAAAAATAAAAAATGTTAGACGATGTCACGCTACTCACCAACAGCGTTACCCGAGTGGACGGTGAGAGTCCACGTGCCATTTGCTTTTTCACCCCAGAAGTGGACAGACATAAAGGGCCAGGCGTGGAATCCGGCAACGTCCAAATCGAAAGGTCGTTTGCTCAGCAGCTTGCTCTTTGTCCCCATCGGCGAGGTAAGCCATAGCTCCACCTCGCCTCGACATTCACTGGTCAGTGTGACCTTGAGGTGTGAGACGCAGAGGGATGGAGGTAAGAGGATGCAACCACTGAGAAACTTTGAAGCTATAAATAGTATCCTCATGCCTTCCCAAATTAAATTGTCCTACGTATAAGTATCCCCCCCCCTTGCAACGGAAGTGCCAAATCCACTCATCCTGAACAAAAACAACAGTTTCAAATCGCTAGTGTGGCATAAGTTAAGGTCAAAAAACGAAGACAAGAGAGTGAGGTAAGCCGATCAACGTCTTGTAGCATTCCAAATCACTTAACTTAGTTTTCAAGGGTCCACTGCCACTATGCAACTGATTTTGTTTCATTGCCTCAGAAGTTCAAGAGGACGAAACTAAACACCGCGAGGGAAGATGCACTGACTATTTCCTACCTATCATGAAAGAAGTAGGAGCTAAGGGTATTGTAGCGAATATATGTAAGAATGTTCATTTGGAAATCGAATAAAATGGAGTATCGCTTTGATGACAACAATGAGTGCACCTACGCCAGAGAGACGACAACAACTCGAATTTCATTAGCTGACATCTGCCATTCCCACTCAGTTCATGTTTTGAGAGCTAAACAGTGAGCACTATGAGGACTAACTTCAAGTCCTGTGGTTTTAGTACCCATTCATACAGAAATCGCTTGGTTCACTTGTTTAGCTTATTGTGATGAAAACCCATTTGGCTCATGCAAACAAATCAAAAGAAACTGGTGCTGAGAATCGGAGCTGAAGCAATCATGGGCAATCCAATACCACTTTACACCCTTCACTAATATGGAAGTAATTTCGTTAAATTCTGGTGCAGGCACTCTACGCAGTACTCCCGAGGTAAGTATTGTTTCGCTAGCTGCGAACAAGGTTATAGCTGAGTAAATATTTATGAGCCAGCGCAAAAAATATAACACCTAAAAACGGGAGATGGGCTGCAATTCACATAAAATGCCCAATATTGCGTAGTACACGCTTTCGAACCCCAGCTGAAACAACCAATAGAAGAGCAATGCAATCTAACAATTCGCAGCTAAGCGCTTCAAATTCTCAGCCTCATCTATTCAAACCGGATTCGATTGAAGTTTACAATTCGCTTTACCATAAATACTCTAGTGCATAGGCTCGAACCAATCACCGTAAGTTCTAGCAAACAGGATTTCTGCGTTCGCCTCCCAAAGGCATCTCAGTCCGCTTCATTTGTAATGAACAACCAGGTGTTAGCACCCCTCCCGATGTGCCTCATCATAACAACAGGCTGCTCTTCTCCGCAGTGAGCACTCACTGCCCCACACTTCCGAACTTAACCAACACCACACAATTCCGCGTTAAACTCTCCGAAAAGATGTACAAAAGTGCACATCTACACCAATCAACCTCAACCATCAATTTCCTCCTCTTGGCCTAATCCCACCGGAGTATAGTGGACTTGTACAGACCGAAAACTTGCGTTTATTTTACTGTTCAACGGACATCCAACTGGAACACAAAATGAGGCAAGATCGTGATTCTACATAGGCGGAAAAAAGATAACATATACAGTTTCAGGTGGATAAGGGGTGAAAAAGGAAAGAATTTACTCGCCTTACTGAAAAACTTATTCCCAGTTAAAATGTTCAACGGATTTGAGTGAATCCACCCACTTTCCCAGCCTAGTAAGCGCGACGCCGACACACCGAGAGGGAAATATGCAGGAAGTGGGAAATTTTGTATAACCTTGCCTTTATTGATAACAAGCAATTTATAATCACATCCACACAAGCACACACGAGGTGCTAATGAGTACTGCCCTGAAGCGAAATGAACAGTTTTTAAACATGGAGAACGGCTTGGAAATATCGCATTGTTAGATTTTAAAACATGATTTGTTTGCAAAAACACGTTTTTACAACACGCATAATCAATATCAACATACAAAACCTATCGGTTAGGTTATCAAAGTAATTGTAATTCAAACCGATGGGTGATGAAGGCGCAGGAACCACCCTCAAGATTAGGGAATGCCACCAAACGCGCCAAGGGCTACCCTAAGAACGTCCTAGTCCACAATCGGTATCAGCGACAAACCTTTTACATGAGATCAAAAAAAGGCTTTCACAGATAAAAATGGGTAGTGTGGGTTACGACAACACTGTTGAAAGAGGCTGCGCAAAAGGCGCTAACCGTTTGCTTCCTCCCTTTCGACCCTCAGACACCGATTCCGGACGGTTTGTAGAGAGAATGCACACTGGCGAACATCGCGCCTTCGGTAAAAACACTTTTTCTGGTTCAAAGGAAGGAATTTATTCAAAGCAAGGATTCAACAAAAGTCAGCCGGAAAAAACAAATAGCGGACCCTACAATCCATTTCCATCAGTGTGAACCTTGAGGTAACTATTCCTCCAGCATTAACTCTTGCTTGAGACGACTGAAAAGTTCTATAGTTGAATAGCTTCGTATGAAACTAGTGCCAAAGGATAACACGGTAGTTCAAAAGTACCATGACAAATTTGTTGCAAGAAGTGACCCCGAATTTAAAGCAGTTCCTCCAAACTTGGCATAGAGCACAGCATTAACGGAGAAAAAGAATGACATTTGTCCGATTCATTCCATCCTCCACAACGCGGCTTATTTAACGGCGGCGTCTCCTCCTGCACCACCTGTGCTGCCAAGATTGTAACTCTCCTTTAAAGGTAAAATGAAGCATCGCCATTCCAATTTTGAAGCACTATTTGGAAACAACACAGCTATGCAAACTGATATGCAGAGTAGCTTAAATACTTTTTAGCAATGCTACAATGATTTTAAGATCCAACTTAATTTTAGCCTTTAAAACAAAACAAAGTAGAGTTATCGAATGTCACAACTAGGAGTCTCGGAAATGAGCCACAAACAAATTCACAGCCACAGCAACTGTTTAGGAAAAAGGTCGGGAAATAATCTAGATTGTAAGTCTCCTAGCATCGCAATACAAATTCGTGTATTCAAGTCTCACTACCTCTCTCCTCCCTCCTCTCCCACCATTATAATAGAGTGTTAGGCAGAGTTGACTGACGACAGACTGCGTGAGGTAGAACTAAAGCCACACCTTCAGCGACTTTGTTGTGACAAAAGCAAGTAATGAATTTTTTATACCCTTAGTATATGAAAAATCAAAATAAAGATTAAAATGCCTTCAGTGCTCCCATTAGTTTTAATGAGGTGGCTTCTAAAATATACTTCAGATTCGCTTCTGAAGAGTCGCATGCAGAGCCACTGTTAAAAATAGGGATATCAAACAAGGTTGGAGATTTGTAGGTACAATCGAATCCGAATCCCACCGAACCACATGCTATGTTGTACAATAACGAAAAAACGTAGGTAGAAATAAAGACCGGAACTTGGGAATGTGAACATGAATTCATGTTGTTTTCCGACATTTCGACACCGCAAGGAAATGCACTTTAAATGGATTGGTTCACTGCCACAGCAACACGAAATCTGATCCTCTGTAATGGTTTCTTCTCTACCTTAATATCCTTCATTATTGAAGTAACATCACAATAGGAGACTCGAAGTTTCTTCATTAACCATTTCTTGCCACCTTTAGAGCGTTCCATAAATAATTTATACGACCACTGCCTGCAGTGCCATTGCGTGAATGTAATGAGACGTTAGGGTCACTCTCAAAAACCTAGAGAAGCAAAACATCAACAAGAGGCTCCTGATCATGAAATGGGAAAAAGATGGACAACTTTTTGTCTAAAGCGTAAAAAGAGAAGAGAGGGACAACTGGAAAGTCACGCTATCAGATAAGGGCAGGGGGCACGTGAGTGCATCTGCTTTGGGATGACAGGTCACGCAAGTATTGCTGATGCACACGGCAGAACAATGGAGGTGCAGAAGGAAATAGGATGAGAGCGCAAGCCTTGCTCTCCTCGGTTTCAATCGAAACAACCCAACTCGTAATAAACTCGGCCATTGTTAGTAAAATGCCTAAGTAATTAGCTTCGATGGATGAATAAAGATCCACAACCCCAAGAGAAGAAGAGTTGGAAGCAGATTCAACAGGTGGCCTAGTAAGGTGCCACTCATCCAATAAGTGGACGTGTAGTCACACTTATTCTCCAGCTAAGCGACGGACACTTAATGATATAAACACTTCACTGAATGAGATGATAATGAAATGGGAGAAATGCGTTAAAGACCCTATTTCATCAGCCGAAATCAGAGATGCGTCTTCCTGGAATTGGTTCTGACACTTTAACCCGCTCCCGAAATCAGACTGTTTAAAAAATTAGCGGCAGCAGTACCACCACCAACCAAGGGGTGGGATAATAAACGCGGTAATAAAGCACGCCCATGTTAGAGGCGTCTTTTACGACCAGGTTGCATGTGAAATTGCGACCAAGTAAGGTGGAATCGATGATTTAAATCGGAAATAAAAACCTACGTTTAAGGTGTGGACATGTTTTCGACAATAAAGAGTGTTAAAATTGGAAACGGCTTCCGCAGACGGCGAATACCACCTCAATCACAGATTCTCAGACTGCAATTCTATGGCGCCCGCGGAAATTCCTCATTAAAAGTACTTCCTCCTCCCAACGTTTCAGTTATCCTTTTTATGGCAAAAGGCGTGGAACGATTGAAATGAAGAAGTGAATGTTAGGCCATGAAAGTCGGGATAGTGCCTGCGATGCCTGAATGCGGGAAGGCGGGTATCTGGAACCAAAAATGATCACCTTAGTTTTAGACCTCAATGAAAGTATGTGCCGTCTATCCGTAATCTCGCAGGATCTTTTCCCACTCCAAAGATCCACGGTTCCACTCTCCATGATCGATGATATGTATGCAGAAAAACCATGCAAATCAATTCAATGATATGACGTGAACCATTAAGCCAGCAGCAAGCCACGGCAGAACCAAGGGGAAGTCCATACCATATGTGAGATATCCGCTAAACGAAATCAAACAACTCAAACCCCATATTTGAGGTATTCAAAATTAAGAGTTCGCAAAGTGAGGACGTAACAGCGATTCAGTTCCGGTACTTTGAACAAAGATCAGCTGAGAGCTAGAAAGGATAGAACAGGTGGTAAGTGAACTCCTCTCCTGTCGAGTTGCTCATGGAGGAATATTTAGGATATCTACCTGCCCTATCTTGGCTGGTTGCGTGAAACGGTGAATTCGCTCCTTACCCATATACATGAGGACACAAATCACGAAGGTGCCAATAAAAATGACTATAAATACGAACATTCTGGTAGGTGTATTTGCATACGTTCATGTGCACTCACACCTTTAGTACCGCAAGGAGTGCTAGACCGAAGCTTTTGAATTATTAAGTGTAAAAGCTTCAGAGAATTCAATTCGAATGCATTAAAAGTAGTCATCCGCTAAATTTGCGAACTTTTCCAACCGATTACCCAACGTGTGAAGTTTCGACATTAACTGTTTGTTGACATGATCGGGACCGTCTGGGATGACCCAGTCCACTTCCTCGCTAGTGCTGATCAAAATCAGGAAGTTGCATTGACATTCGGCATGTATTGACTTTTAGAAGTACAGATGTTGCCCATCAATGTGTTAGAAGGATTTGTTCCTTTTGTAACATCCCGCAATTAATGCACCGGTTGGTCGTTCCAAGCAATCCAATGAGGTAAGACAGAAGAAACTTGATCTAACTCAGACGCATTACCATGGATGAGCGCCTTCTAGAAGCACAAATGCTCAAGAGCTTTATGATGACATCTACCGATAAATCCGTTCACCATTTCGTGTTTCCAACACCACTACTGTCCACTCCCTTGATTAGTTGTGTCTTGATCAATCCGCGACACACGCACACACCAAATATTAAGGTCGAATAGCAGTTGCGCTACTTACTAATGCCCTTACGACTCATTTTATCTTTAATCTGTGAAATCAATAATCTTGACTTAATTTGAACCTCCAGAACGTGGAGTGATAGGCTGCCCGTTGTGTCGTCAACCTTCACATGCAGTACTATTTTTACTGGAACACACACATTTCCTGATAGGGCGCACGAGAGGTAAGAATAAGGACTAGAATATTTGCTTTTCCTTTGATAGCAAAGTAATGCAGAGAGTAGTAGTAGTAGTAGTAGGAGGAGGAGGAGGAGGAGGAGGAGAGCCATTGATCTCGTGAATTTTGTCCGGTCAGTATCATCACTGCATTGGTGGCAAATGAATCGCAAACAAATGGGCTGCTAAGCGCAAAATTTGGTTTACCCTGGAGCATATTAAACGAAAGGTCTCCTTTTCTCAGAGTGCCAAGTGATGCCTCCTAGCGTTACAAAGAAATAAGCAGTAACCTAAGCTAAGCAGTTGGTTAAAAAAAAATCACTACAATGTGGCAGCTGGGGGTGAAAGGTAGTGCTGTTTCGTTAAGGGAGGTCGCGAAATGCTGAACTACTGCGTTTCACTTGTTGAAATGAGAAAGAAAGGGTGATTGTGTTGTTAGTTTGAAAATATTTAAGCTGAGGTTTTGTCGCCAGCTGCAAACCTTTAACTGCAAATGAGATGACATTAACGACATGATGGAGTAATGACAGCAGCACGTTTTTGACCTATCGAAAATGTTTTACCATTGGCGGGGCTTCATTTTTTAATGAGAAAATGATCTAAAAGTAGAGGAGAAAAGAACAAGAAGCCTACAGTGCGCAAGTATGTTGACTGCTCAATGACAAAGGTGTGGTTTGAGGCCACTAAAGTTAGTCTTTTGAAATGTGGGAAATTTCCTTCAAGCCCTTTGACTAGTTAAATTGCATGTTCGTGTAAGACAACGCCGTTTTTGTCGACTCTGCCGACATTTTTGTCGTATACTACTGCTGCACATAGGAAAACACTTGTATCGCTTGTAAAGGCGCTACAAATACTTGTGCCATCGACATGGTGCGATGGTAAGGTCTATCCTTTTCATAGCACGTTCAACTGCACAAAATACTTCCAGCCTAACTATAATGCTAGAGGAGCTAGGGTGTTTGAACAGGAGTCCAATCCTCAGATAAGGCGATCAAAAAAGTGCTGTCACATTCATTTGTTTTGCAGCATCCTCTGAAATGACACAGTATGTAAGCTACTATCAAATACTTTCTATTTAGCCACAGTTTTCGAGTGCATACCATTTTTGTACATAAGATAAAGGGGAGTGACCCTCACCTTTGCCTGAACATGCTCCAAGTAGACAACGCCCCTTGATGGGTCACCGGCTTCATTAATAAGACACCCGTCAGTCTCCAGTCGCAGTTGCTCCGTCGTGTGATGACGCATCTTCAGCGGACTACGCGGAAGGGGAGCGCGCACCTCGCAGATCCGCTGGGTGGGAACTGTAGTCCAGTTGAGCGCCAGATCCACCATTGCTGCAGCGTCCATAAGCCCGTAGCTAAAAGAGCACTCCGGAGAGGAGTTATGTGACTTTTAAACAAAGCATGACCAGACAACATTTCCTGAAAATATCGGCGACAGAAATAATTTGACTGTGAGAATACAAATATTTGGGTTCTGTCATCCATCTCCGTTGCAAGCAAAATAAAGATGTTTCGTGCAGAAGGAACTAGTCATCAGTGAGTGTAGTTTGTGGAAAAGGGAGCCGTCCTGATAGTCAATCCAAAACACCTCGACTTCAATAACACTGGATGCATATACTTACATTTACCTAGCAAAGAGAGGCTAGAAGTAACCTTTTCGAGATCTGAAATATCCTAACCCGATTCGTAGAATTGTGTGCTTTCTGTTGCAAGCCGTACAAAGCAGCAAGGTTGATACAGTTTGGCAACTTAAAATGCTGTTTCCTAAGTGCGTGAAGCACGACATCGGACTTGGTTGCAAAATACTATTAAATTTGTTAAGGAAGAAAAACATTCAATTCACATATCGAACAACTATTCCTCTGAAATATGGAATTACTGGAAAATGAGCTTGAAGGCATGAGGAAACTAGTAACAATGATATTAATAAACATTTCCAGCGACAATCTCCACTTATCTTCTTTGCTAAGTGGGTTCAAGATTCTAGCACAATCTATCAGCTTACACCATCACAGTAGGCTGTGTGTACTATTTCGCGTGGTTAATCTTTGCCAGAGAGCTTCCAAGTTATTCGTCTTTCATACAACCCTTGGACTACAGCTGGTTCAACACTAAACTATCACACGGATTGTAAAATATTTAATGCGAAAATTGACATCACAGGGAATGCGGTGTAAGGCAACGGTACGATGTGACGGTTTATTTTTTGGATCCGAGGCTGAACTTATTTTGGCTTGATAACAAGAGAATGAAGTAGACAAGGTCAAATTTTTCCACACATTTTGGAGCACACTGTGTTTGTGATCGTATGAGATCGGCCGGTTTTTCGTATTAGTTCACCGAAAAACGGCGGCATTTCAAAGAACCGCAATTCATAACCCGAAAGTCAGCCCGAGCGCAATATTAATGGGTTGAGATCGCATCAATAAAACCCGTTTAAATGGGTTGTCGTAAATGTGTAAAATTGAGAATGGATTTCTAGTTTAGTAATCCAATGTCGAACACGTTCACGATCAAGGCATCAAGGGAAGTCATCATCACAGACCAATCAAATTGTCACAAATATATAATGAGCGTAGGTCACATTTGTAACGCTAAGCTCAGATAAGGTGAGAGCGCCCATGTATACAAGTGATAGCAATTGTGTAGCAAAAAAACAAGATTGAAGGCCACCACCAACCAGAGGGATGTTGTTGTCCACTAGTCAGGGGGCAGCATTGGCCGTACCTGATTTCTTGACAAAGACCAACGTACACCTGTCACTCAGCCGTTCGGCATAATTAGGCGATTGGCGTGTCCACTGGTCAAAATGACACAAAATGAAAGTCGTCAGTCTTATCACGACAGCATTGGGGAATATTTGGAACAAAAATTCGCACACTGCCCAAATCCACCACGAACAGTGATTACAACAATGTCAAAATACCGGAAATACAGTAATAATAGCCAAGTCATGCTGACAGTCGTTTTACTACTCCCCCATGTTGAATCCAGTGGGCTGACTATAGCTGCCAGCAAGGGTATTCGAATTTCGTCCCCCTTTTTCAAACTGTAAACAGGAAAATTGATTACAACCATTACTCGAAACACTATTTCTTGGCAGATTTCAACCTCTAATTTGAGGTGGTGCTTCCGGACCGCTAGTTACGGTAAACGCATACATCAGTACGATCATATACTATTTAATGTCGCATAAAACTTTATACTAATCACCGAGATGCCCTGCGTAAAAACAAATTGTAAGGCCCTCTGCTTCCAGTTTCCGGCCTCACTTTTGCCAATTAAACTTCTCCTTCAACATGCACAGCGTCCTCAAAAGTGCAAACAACCAAACAAACAAACAGGAAGGCTGTAATCTTACTAACAACATGCATTCATCAAAAACAGGTCTTTTTTCATGCGGATGCCAGGGTCTAGCTTTGGAAATTATTTAAAGGCTCATTGAGGTGCAGGAAATGAAATCCACTTCAACCGACAAAAAGTTAAACGAAACGTCCCTTTAAGCAGTCAGGAATTTGGTAAACACGCCAACTCGTGAAGGCGTGAACAAGGAATAACTGAGAGTTAACAAGTATTTGCTGCTTTGGTGAGTTAATTGGTACTGACAATAAAAAATTCATGGGTCAGTTGCATTCGATATTCTAAGTCATATTCAATCAGGTCAGCGTGTGACATTTTCAACCACTAATTTCCCAAAATGGTTTCACGCCAAACGATTTCGTTTAGCAAAAATGATGGCTACTGTTTTCATCGAATGTTCTTAGAATTGGGGGACGTTTCTTAGTTTATCTAAACATTCTAAAAGATTAAAATTGCTTAAAGCGCAGGCAGAATTTTATGCTCCCTGGGTTGCCTGTCTAAAGTAGGAAGAACAAATAGCTGTCCATTGGGATACAAAATATACTTTAGAATAAAAACAAACACTCAGCCAGTCATTAAAACTTCATCAGGCGAAGAGAATTTGTCCGAGAAACATTAGTACATTCAAATCAAATTGAAAGAATTTCCATGCACATCATGTTCGCCCAATAGCAGAAGTACGATGACAATGGCAGCTGAATCGAGAAGTCCGCTACTCTTAATTTCTTCCTATTCAGTTAAACCAAAGTGATATTGGCAAGTTTATTAAAGCAGCATACCAACAAAAAGATTAGGTCAACGAATTTGGTTAACTGGGTGCATTAGACACTGAAGAGTACAAAAATATCCAAGGTCACCTAGCGCCATCTTAAAGTAAAGAGCAACTAGAGGAACCTTGGGGTAAAAACTTACTCCATCACCTAATTCCCTCGAGAAGACTTAACGATTCCTGAATGCTGTTAAGCAATGCAAGGGTGCTTCGCCTGGGCTGTTTATGTATTCATGCTTAACGAAGAGAGAGGGTGAAGTCAATTTAGGGACAAAATGATGGTAAGATAGCTTCTAATAATCATTAAAGAAATCGGTCAGTTATAATAGATTCCCGATGTTGAACCATCCGAAGTCATGGCCGTGTAGTTACACTACCTTTGCACCTTCCCAAGGAGTGTGGCCTTCAACGACACTATTGGCCTCAAAAGCCCTTTCGCAGGTCATAAATTCATACCTCAGCCCTGTATCACGTCTTCTTTCGTCGTCGTCAAAGGCTTGGAGAGGTTCGCATTCGAAGTAATCAAATAGATCATTTGTGTATTCTTTTGATGTTTTTGGGTGTCTGCTTTCAGACGCACAAAAAGCCACCGCACACTAGGTTATCAGCATCCAACCAACCTGGAAGGGTAACACACCTCTTTCAAGCCTAGGAGACAAAGGCACTGTGATCGCCTAATGGAAGCAGACCAATAGGTCTGACTGGACAAATTTTAATCGTACGTCGCCCGCGCAGACAACGATTCCAAGGCCATAAGCAGGCCGAAATCGGAAACCCAGCTTATTCATCAGGTCACTTCGCACGACCACTTGATTACTTTTAAGCACCTTCCAGACGTTGAGTCACTATGTTGGCGGGCCGCAAAAAGTCAATTGGTCTTGGCAAGTTATAAAAAAACAAAAAATCAACGGTGTTGTTACTATTCTCCGCCATAAGTGTCAAATGAGGAAGCGGCAAACCCGTCCCACCGATAGGTTAATTGCAAACCTCGACTGTCATTTCCCCGTTAAGGTATGCTAAAATTAGGTGTTTAGTGCTAAATATTTATGAATTTGACTGAATGTGTTAAATAATTCCACTTCGTTCAGTCAAATAGCTGTGCTGATTGGAATCAACATATTGGGGTTCTGGTTCAGACCATTGGTAGTTAGTAAGGTATTACTTTGACGGTGCCAGAATTTGTCTGTTCGTGTTGTAAATTCATGTTTTTGATCGATCTGATTAATTCAATAAAACTGTTAATGAAAAGGAAGATGAAAGACTTAAAGAGGCATTCAACAAAGAATATATAAAGCAGATAAAGGGAAGGATAGGTGAAGGTTAACAGAGGAAAAATGACTGAAAGAAGGAGGCATTTACCCAAAGGCATGAGAGACACGTCGACCGACACCATTGACACGCCAATCATTGGTGTAGAGGCCGTCGGGTCGGGCGGAGTGGATGACGATGTACTGCAGATCACGCCAAGTCAATCGCGGATTCGCTGAGAGCGTGAGTGCACAGATGCCCGCGGCCAGAGGTGCGCTCGCTGACGTGCCCGAATGGCTGTCCGTGCAGGTGTGGTTCAGGTCAGTTGTCACCTATACGGTTCACACACACTGCTCAACGGCGTCACTTAAAAGAGCGATGCTGTAAGTTACATGGACCGGTAATGTATTGTACACCAAGTCTACCTTCCTCTCCTTTGGAATGCGTGGAAATACAACGGCATGGGCGATATTGATGGCCATGCTACCACTTCTTTAATTTGAACAAATAGAGGACGAGACGTGTCTTCTTTTCGAGAAAACTCAACCACCGTATTCCGTACACACATTACCTTCCATACAATATTTGAAAAGTTCTTAATTTGTGAGACAACTAAGATGACCTAAGTGCAAAGTGCTCAAGGGGCACGTAGAGGGAGGACACCAATTTGCAACGATGGTGACTATTAATGGAGGAGGCAAACAATTCTCGCTGTCCGCTGTTATCTACGGAAGTTCAAATAAAATTTAGTCGGAGAACGGAGAAACCATTTTAAAAACTATGATGACAATTTTTTTCCTTTCGAAATAATTGTATGACACCGAGATTTTCCAGACAGGAAGTTCCCTTTTTTACCCTTTAAAAAGGACACCTTGAGAAATTAATTAAGCATTCAGCTTTGACGCATTTGTTAAGTTAAAAATTTAAAGTGCGCAAAAGTTTATCAAGAAGTAATTTTTAAAAGTGAAGTTCTAAGGTCGCTGCGACAGAAGCAACCAAAACATGCAAATTCGCTTCAGATGAAGGTTGGTTGTCTGCTGAAGTCCGGAAAAATCTGCCACTTGCTGACGTGGAATATTTTCAACATAAAGTCGCCTCTCTCTGACACCGACTTTGCAGTCAGATAGTTGGATGCCTTCAAAAGGAATCAACAATTATCTTGAAGGTTTGAGTCTTTGTACTGTTCAAAGTTTATTCGAACAAAATTCGCCTCTCTAGCGATTATGAGCCTAGCATTCGCAGCCTGCCAGCTTAAGTTCATTGCGAAACCAAATGTTCCCCAGAGTAAGAATGCTTTAAATTCCAAGTTTCTGTTTGGTTCTCCGAAACAACTTATACGATTAATAAGGGCAATTTGAAAGTAAAAATTGACATTTTCCTTCTCCACCGTCAATACCCGTACCAGTTTCTGTTTAAGCAAGCACATGATCGTCTTATTATGCAAAGAGAATTGTTTTAAAAATGAACATTTAAATTCATAGTTCAGCAATGAGAAAGATGCCTAAGAACGGCGCCCGTTGCTTTGAACTTTGAAGTGAAACTGAGAGTCAGGTATTCATAATTCCTGAATTTCAAAAATGGAGGATACCAGGTTTACCATACGCCTTTTCTAGACATCGGCGACCAACCAGGAAATATGTGCTCCGAGTAACGTTTTCAAAATGTCGTATTTGCCAATAAATCATCTTGAGAATGAGCTTGAAGAGGAGTCGGATGATAAAGCAGGCAGTAGACCTTGCACTCACAAAAATACCTTAGAAGGAGGTGAAACTAGGAGACTAGGTAACTTGGTGCTTATACATGCCTGAAAAGTGAAATGAACAAGAAAATGAGTAATTTCAAAAAAGGTGATTACAAGCGGGAACAGTGTGGATAAGCTATAATTCTTTCCTGGATCACAAGGAAGTCAGCCCCTTAAATGCATAGCAAGAAAGGTTTTAGTATGTCCCTTTACTCCACTGCATATACCTTTCACTTCCAGGTGAAATCAATATGTTTTTTTCCTTCGGGTAATCCTCTAACCAAACTACTTTCGCAACACTATTTCGCTTGTACATCATCTAGTCATTCATTTTCAAAGTCAGAGGAGGTTCAAACTTATGATGAGTATCTTCTGCTATGCAATAAAGCAGAGCAAGGGGAATGTCAAAAGACCACTTCGCACCTCACTTTTTGCCAAAAGGGCATTGGCCCAACTCGACAATCCACGCTACGACATTGGAGACAGTTGCTAAGCTCTAAATTAGGAAAAATTAAGGCGCACGGTAAAACCCCTCCTCGCTTTGCGCAACCTATGCCACTTAGAAAATTTAATGAATATTCGACGCCTCACGTTGAGACGACCACTAGATTGAGAAAGAGAATTAGGAAGGAGTCGGCTACCTTAAAAATTAATGGTGCCCAAGAGAGCCGATTCGATTACTCCGTTCTAAACTAAATCTCTCCGTGAAAAACGCTAAAAAACGAGAAAAGAAGGGGACAGTAAGAATGATGTTTATGGAATTTGACACTGAGTAATCAAAATACGAGTATTAAAATCTCAAAATGATTTATTTACACGGTCGCCCAAAACTTACTACGGACGCTGGACATCTGCCAAGTATGCTAGGAGGAAGCTGCACACAAACCTAGGGGTTAACAGAATAACAGTTGAACGTATGGCAATCTCTAGAAGGTGGTGCGGCTAGCGACCGTTACCGTTCATTTTTTACTTGTTAATATTCTTGGACTTTCAAGAAATTCGAGCAAACTCGTGAGTTCTGACTAAGTGATGCGAAATCATAAGAAGTGAAAAATCAACACCTTAAAACAGTAACAAAAGAATTAATAACATGACCACCTGGCAACCTCGCTGGTCCATAATTTTTTCGCCTTAACCTACTGTTAAATGGTCGGCTTTTGACAGGAGCGAAAGAAATGTGAGAAAAAAAGTAGAGGTATGCAATAGTGCCATAACTGGCCTTCGGGGGTGCCGCACTTCTGATAAATTTCTTACCTTCCTATTAAGCATTCCTGCGTGTGTGCGTGCGTGTGTGAGAACCCGAGCCAAGGCACTCACAGGCATGATAGAGAAAGAGCGCATCCACTCCAATTTTCGGTGCGAGAAGCTGGTGCCGCTATACATACTGCTCACTTTAGGTGAAAGCGTTTCAGAATTTTACTCAATGAAATCAAATGATTTGAATGATTGACAGACGAAACTTGCCTTCCACCCTCCAATAGAAAGCACGGTTCTTTAAGGAAGTATTCAAAAGTTATCTCAGTTATAAGGAAAATTGTGACCGTGATGATAGTGCTGATACAGTGTCAACTAGTTTGTTCGCAGAAGCGGGCATGAATTATTGATGGTTTCATTGTAAGCACTGTTTTCCTCGGTCCTCATGATCTGTGTGGCGGTGGATCAGACAGTTGTCTCGGATATTTAGACCTAGTGAACCCCAAGTCCATCACAGTCGTAGACCCATCAGCCTAACAAAGTCATTTTATAAATACTCAAAGAGCACACAAATTTTTCCTTTACCACGACCCAATACAATGCAATACATGAGTAAAAATAAAATCTATTTACAACACTAACCTTCAGTTCGGCACAAGTAAATAAGGTAGAGGAACGAATGAATCCGCAACTGACTGGAAATAAATGTCCTTTCAGAGGAACATGGTACTGCCAACTATATTAAAAATTGCAACGAAAAAAGATTGACAAAGTTCCAACTGTTCGACAACCGAATGAGGTCGTCCATGAGCTAGTCAGATGTGAAGCATACCTTGTCGTCATTTGCTATCGCAACATAAATGCAAACTTTTCCCATGACAAGTTACAGTTATTTTTGATGAGAAGTCGACTACATACGGACATCTCAAATCTGAACCAAACGCAGACTTTGTATCCCGATTCGATGATCCTAACCCGATCTTGACAAAATCCAAGATGATTACAATACGTAGCTTTTAAATGCAACCAAATGGAGTGGACGAGGCGGCAGTAAAGTAAGTAAGCTGCCCAAAGTATCTTCCAAAGGAATTGTGTTGATTGCCTTACAGACACCGATGCTAGCATTCAAGCACGAGGTGGAGCCAGAAATTCTATGTCGGTGAAGGATTTGCCATATTCACTAAGTCCTACATCGACCGAATGTTGTTTCTTCGATGAGTACAATGGTCACTACCAAATACTGCCAATCACTGCGCTATGGCTGCACAAATTTTCGCCTGGAGTGACAAAACTGTTGTGAGCATGAAATACACAGCCAAGTTTGAAGTTTCTCAACTGGTGCTTCCTTGGGAGTCAGTTATGAATTTAACGTATTGCCAACTCTGAGGCGACATAAATGGGATATTTGTAATGCTTTGACCTCGCCTGGTAGCTAACATCATCTTTAAATTTAAATGAGGACGATTTGAAGTTGGAGCGCAGGGTGAGGCGATAGCACCTTTTCAAGCCCGAAGCAGAAAGGGAATTTTCTCCATTTAAAAACAGAAAGGAAGGACTGAACTTCGAACTCATGATTACTAAAAAAACGCAATTCTAGCCGCAGCATTGAAGCAATCATCACGCACAGTAATTAAGTGGGAAATGATTTAAGCTTCGGGGTTGAACGGCCTTGAATGGGTGTCATATGAAACCAAAGAAGGGGGTTATTTATTTCAGCCGCAGAACGGAAACAAAGGAAATATGAAGCAACATTACACAAGGTGACTATATCGCCGTCGAATGATGGATGGACAAGCGAATTAAAGGAGCAAGTAAATGAATGAATGAATGAGCAGATAAATGAGTCATCTTGTGTGATACAGGGAAAGGAACAAGTGGACTTACCACACCCTTTTCACCCTGCCCACCGCTGCTGTAGGTGACAGCGAGAGTGGAAGAACAAGTCTCTGCGTACCACGGAATCGTGCCGTGCTCTGAGGCTGAGCTCACCCCCAGCGTATAGATACTGTTTGTATAGCCGTCGCAATTGCAGTTGTCGTCATACTTCCCGCCATTCCCACTCGCCCACACAAATATAGAACCAAGACCGCCCCGACCCTGGTGATGGTATAGCAGAGAGAAAAGGCAAGTTTAGCTAATTCAATGTCAGTAAAATCAGACAGGAAAATGTCTTAGAAGCAATGCATTGAAATTAATAAAGAAAAAATCGCAATATGGCATTGTTTTTTTAATGTTCACCACCACGTTAATTATCGGTGGCGAGTATATGCAAGTCACTGATTTTCTCGCCCAGGATCTACGCCACTAACCCGTATCGGAACTGGATTGGTTGGGTAGCATGCTCCGAATTTTACGATAATGGACCTTTTAGTTCTAAGCTATTTCTGCGTTGCCTGAAAGAAATGAAGACAATTAATTTTACGGCATGAAAAATCAAACTGTGGTGCTCAACGATCGTCTGAGATGCTACCAAATAACACCAATGCCATTGAAAATATTGGCTTTACTGCGGCCCACGCTTCGCACTAAGGAGCCAGTATTGTAGAAGTAAACATAAAAGTCTGTGCATCCCTTAAGTGAGGCATTGAGCCTCCCGGGAGGAGAACAATCATGGATGGTAAGGGTGTCCAAGTTTTTTTAATATATGGTTCAATGGTTTACAAACACACGATTTCATCCATTAGTATCCATTGATGTGTGAATTTGGCCTATTATCATTATCAAGTAGACCAATACCAGCATAAACAAATAAGCAGAAGAAAATTAACCAGTAGTATTTACACGATATCTGTTCGCATTCGAAAACATACAATGATGTGCCTTAACCTATTCATTTTCAAGCTCGCAAGTCAATTATTCTAAACTTTTGACAACTGTTAAAGTTTACCAGAATCACTTCAAACACACTTTTTGAAACAATCTTAAACTATGCAACTATTCTGGCCACGTATCGACAACCAAAAAACTGAGAGATTCGTTGTCGAGCAACCAATACGGTACAGACTGGTCAGCGCGAAAATTAGTTGCTTAGGTGAGGAGACCATCACCTGTGTGATCGAATCCGCCTCTCACAAATGACTAAACCTTGAGGAGAGACCGAAGTGATGACCAGCGAGGTGAAGGAAGTTATGATTGGCCCAAACTACAGAAAAGTCATTCAGTAAGTTACATCCGTGAAGCTTACAGGATTTCCCATGCCATGCATTGCGAAAGAATAGCAAGTGCTTTTGCCACCGATTTATAGCAAGTGCTTTGCATCAGGCAATTCAGATAGTGAAAAATCACTTCAATTCGTTTGACGTGCAAAGATCAAACTCGTAGACAACAGCAAATAAAGAATGAGTTTAAGTAATGAAGTTTAATCCTCGGATCCGGTTTCCTGGGCATGAGAAGTACAATTAAATACCTCCAATTCCAAAGGGACCTGTAAAATGAACTGCAAAGTTCTGACCGTTACAGTATGAAGCACACCTTGATCAGGCTGCTGTGCTGCTTGCCATAGGGGAAGTAAATAACACTTATCTCCAGCCTCGATAAGTTACGGGCAAAATGGCAGCTAACGTAATTCCAACATTTAGCAGAAATAGACCAGTAGATTTCTCCATGACGATGAGTTGTTTCAACTGGAATTACTTAATCGTATTTTTGATGGGATGAAAAGAGGCGCTGTTGTACTTTCCACTTTGGAGAGCTAATGAGCCTCACTGATGAGTAGCATAACCCTTAAACTTGATTGGTTGTAATCTGCCGAAGCGGAAAGTATTACTGCTCTCGATCAAGTCTGAAAAAACAAAACGATTCGTCGAATTTTCACAAGCCCTCATAATTATGTGACTTTTTGTTGTGTTGAAGGAAAGATCAGAAGAAAACATGAGAGTACGACACAATTATAAACCTTTTCGAGGGTTGACATAGCTGATATTTTGCCATGACTGGCCTTGGATTTTCTTCACTCAACTTCATCTCGCCGGCCTTGCTTTTAATCTAACCGTCTATATACCTTTAATTAATTCCATAAAAGAGCATCGAAACACCTGAATTTCAAGATATACATTACTTAACACTAATAAGGGAGCATTCTGAGTCGGTAACCCAGTTAGGGGGCTGAGTAACCAAAAGAAGCTCACCAGCTTTAATGACGTCCTGTAAATACGAGGCATGTCAAACTAGCATTGTTACTAGCGGGAAACAATTACTGAATATGGTTGGCAATTCTTCGCTAAGCCATCTACAAAAATTAAATGGAGAGACGACCCCACACAAAACACCTCAGTTGAGTTTGTTCCATAGGCAGTCTGCACTTAACGTGGTTATAGCAGATGATTACTGCGTAGTTTGCTGCGTAAAATGGTTGGGCAGCAAGCACGAAGCCAAGCATTTGATAACCGAATTAAAAACAAACAATCCACTCGTATTGAAAACTTAGTTTGCCATACATCTCGTTGGCTATGGGGTTATCCAGATAATATGACTTTCCTGCCAACAATGAACGTCTTTCGTGATTAAATCCTTCCCAACCTCTCCCCATGTCTCCTCACAATGATCTATGCAAGCGAGATTCACGTATGATAATTCAGGCACGTGGATGAGCTTTGACAATGATCTAAAGGGCCTGGGAATGGCGAATTAAGAATTAATCTTAGACGCTCGATTAGATGGATGAAAACAAGAAGCGATCAAATGACCATGTTAAGGAAGAATGTAAAGGAATTGATGCAGTGCAGACCTTCAGGATTCCATTACGAAAAGCGATTCGTGCAAGTTTGCCAGGTCCATCAACAGTGCGTCCATCATCTTCAGGTCCCCAGCTGGCAGAGTATACGTCGATATGCTGGAGATTATGACCCAGCGACCGCGATTCCATAGCGTCCGTCACATCGCCATCAAGCATCCGCACACCACCAATGCGCGCTTTGAAGGCGATGCCCAAGCCGCAGATACTGTTGTTCGCCGCAGCTGCAACCTCCCCTGCGCAACGTGTTCCATGGCGGCTGGAGATGAAAGCAAATAGCCTTAGCGTCAAGATCGTCCCGTTTCTAATGGACTTTCCAAATAATCTTGGAGAGTCTACGTGCGATAGTCGCATTGAACTTAGTGGTGCGATTCTCTGTTATCGAAATTGCAATGTATGTGAAATGGCTACAGTGCTTCTATCCAACGAAATAGCATTGCAAAGATAATGAAAGTTGGACGCAACAGAGGCGAAAACTTGATTACTAACGCCATTGTAAGTAATCTCTGAGGGCATTATGAGGCTCAATAATAACAAAGATGTGTTATCAGGGCGCAAGGCGAGTAGAAACATGGACGAGATCAGAAGGCATGCTGCTAAGCATGGCGCTGAAATAATGGCAACAGATAAACCCAAGTTGTTGTGCAGAAAAAGTTAGTCTCACTTTGTTGCACATTGATAGCATTACAAAACAAATCATATCCGTCTTATGCCTTCTGGGTTAAGAGAGAATTGCAGTGAGGGAACGGTGTATGACCGAATCCTCAGCCGTATCTCCTGAGTGGAAATTAGTTTGACTAGGTTAGAAAAGAAACACAGAATTCTATCGAAATTAACAAACCGCATCGTGGCTAATGGAATCGAGAATCCATGGTAGGATTGCATCCCATTACCTTCAATCCTTTACTAAGTGTGATATCATAACAACTAATTAATAAAGTGATCGGTGGAACGAAAGAACTAGAATTACCCGAGGAGCCATGCAGCAGAATGAGAGTTGTTTTAAATCTCGTAACAGAGTGGAAACGTTGGGAGCGGGATGAAAAGTTCAGTCATCGTTGAGTTTTATTCTTGCCTTCATCTAGCCAAAATACTACCAAAATCGAGAACTTTGTGTCATTGCATGCATTAACCTTATTGCCCTCCTTTTCGACTCATGGGTGGTGGATATACAGCCTGACTATCGTGGTGACGGACAGGCGTATAAACTGCAAGCTCCGAGGTCCAGGCAGTACTCTCATGGTGGCTCTAATTACGCACCGCATTTTACAGTCGTGCTAATTCACCACCTATTTTAACACGTGTGTGTACTTTGCCACTCCACAAAACTAGACTTGACTCCTGCACCTTCGGCAGGAATGGCTCGAGTGCTAGTACCAGTTACCCTGTAATGGGCAGACAGAGGTATGCACCACCTTGTTGCATAACTAAAAAATCGTTGGAAGTTTGACGGTATTCCTTTGTCACTGATCCGTAGCACCTGGTACACGTATTCCTATGACCTAAAATACCACAGTCCGGTGTTTACCTTCTAAAATAAGAAGTATCGGTTAATGCTAGCTCAAGACAACAGACAGCAATTTTGAAGTTTGACATTTACAACTACGCCTCATAAGACATTGGCTATTTCCAGTTGATAAGGTCTGTAAATGGTGTTCTTCCATAAATAAGAATCTGACCAACTCGCATATTAACCTATAGGAACTTACGATTTCATTTATTGAGGAGATTTATTATTGTATGCCTTCGCCAAAGCATTGGGATGTCAAATGTCTTTTTGTAAACAAAGCAAAATGAAGGATTCCGTACGAGCAGGGGGTATACACGTTCCCTTCCGAGACCACTGTACGGACCTACAACCTGTCCTCAGATTATAAACGTCGACAAGGCGAAAAGTGTAAGCTCGTTATATTGTCAATTACAAACATCAGAATAGGGTGTAAAGTGTCAGAGGCAATCTAAATACCAATTTCAAACATCACCTTTGGTTTAATGATTGGCAAATTCAACATTCCCTAAAGCCTAGAATGTAGTGTCCCAGAAATCCAATTTTTCGGCGGAATATTCTGCCGCTGCACAGAGCACTCCCATCCAAAATTTTAGTAGCTTTAGTTAACTCCATGCCTGACAAGAGGACAGAGAGTAGCATATCCACATTATGGCTAGTGGCTTAACAAAGCATTACCTCAGAAAGCGAGAAGGACCATCTAAGGAATTAGCGACTTGAAAGTCTTGGAGTTGAGGCAGTGTACTAG
Organism: Hydatigera taeniaeformis; assembly: GCA_900622495.1. NCBI lineage: Eukaryota > Metazoa > Platyhelminthes > Cestoda > Cyclophyllidea > Taeniidae > Hydatigera > Hydatigera taeniaeformis. The sequence goes on along the minus strand of UYWX01020445.1, from coordinate 15,964 downwards.
TAGTAATGTGTACCCTAGACTTGAGGTGAGTGCCACCATGACATTGAGCCTGCAATGCAGCCTTCAGGTCAGTCGTTTAGTCTCATACTTGTGAGGTCACCTAGATTTTTCGCAGGAATGTAACCAACCTCGCACAGCTCTATTCATGCATACTTGCACACATCAGTACGTTCCCAAATGGAATCGCGATGTCACTCCATCCTGCGACGATACCAAGGTTGAAAAAATAAACGGAGGTCAATAAGCGTGAAAAACGCTCGTGTCAAAAGTGATATTTCAGGTTAAATAACAATGTCTAGTCCATACCTTGTCAAAAACAAACAACCTAAGCAGATATGTGTAGCCAGAAACAGGTGTTTAGTAATTCAAGAAACATCTCACTTTAAATTGTTACAAGAGATCGTAGAAATGGCACCCTTTCCAACTAAAGGCACTTTTGTGCGTCATCAAAATTTCGATATTTCACTCATTTGCACGACTGATCCAGTCACGCAAAGCTTACCGAAAACATCTCCGCTCCTTTTACTCACACCCGCTGCAATTCCCCATCCTCCATGCTGAGGATAGTAGCTGTGCGGTGAATGCGTCTGATGAGCAGTACTTTGCTAAACTTGTCGAACTTCAGAAATGCGAAAATAATTATGTTGAAAAAAGGGCTTTCATTCCAATGGTAAGGTAGGAGTTGATGATGCTAATATTTCAAAAATCCGAAATGTATGACCAGCAATATACCGAAATTCCCATGGTGTAGTGTTATGATAAAGCTGCGTTATTGGTTCAATACCAAGTAGTCGACCTTCCAAAGTAGTCGAAAAAGTCATTCCCAATCCCCTAGGTGGCACCAATTTGGAGGTTAATTTTAAAATAGGGATAGAATGTGGTTCGAGAGATGGGAGAACTAAGTAATTCAGCCTTACCGTAGATTCACAAATCAAAAATCCGTTTGAAATTTAAGATGAGCCAGTGCTAACTGGGATCGTATGAAAATTTGAAGCTCCTTCGTGTGAGCTTAGATTCTGCACGCATTTACTGAAACAATGCTATGCCTTTCCGAATCGTGGCCTCCAAGATCTGCACACGCACAATTGGCTATAGAGCGAGTAAAACTCAGATTTTCGACGACTGCTTTATGGCTTTAATTTTTGAAACGTTCGAATTGGTGAGAGGAATCATCATACCTATAGCCATTTAAGCGTTACAGGCGAAAGTGCAAATCTTGCCCCACCATGGACACAATAAAATAGGGCAGAACGGTGCCAAAACCCCCATTTACATCGCGTTAAAAGGTCGCCGATACGACGCGGGACATCGCATAGGTAGCGTCATAGAAACCAGTTTTGCATATCTAGGGTCATCAGGTGCAGCCTCAGCTGGTGAGGCTGGAAATGCCATTCTTCGCAGTACGTCCGTGTTCCTTGAACGCAATAAAATGCATGCGAACATGCCCATGAATTTGGAGCATAAAAAAGTGACAGATGTGCTGGAGGGGGATGTGAATGAATTAATATTTTGTAGAAGCGGTCAGGTCGGACGTGTCCCATGTGGACACAACGATGGAATCGATGGCCACACTTGGAAATATTTATGAAGAGCAATTAATTCACCGTCACTTGCTCTAGTGAGTCTAAGCCTGGTCAAATTCATTTCCTTCAAGCCGCGTTGCTGCATCAAGGCTGCACAACAATACATAGAAGACGAAATCTAGTTCTGACCTTTAAATCCTATCCCATTGACTGGAAATCGAAAAATAATGAAGGAGTAAAAGGTTGATGTTTTAAACTTCAGTTTAGCAAATGTGCTTTTGGGTATCTAAGAGCAAAGTGTAACTACTTCATTCGACTAAACTCAAACAAAGGAGCCGTAAGAACGGGCAGCGCCAACAAAATAGCGTAACAAGCTGTCAGTAAAATAACGTCTACCCTACTACATGAAACCTTCGAGAGTAAGAGCCACCAAAGCCCAGATTGGATGCCCGTGAGGAGGGAGTGCGAATTACCCCCAGGAGGAACACAGATATCAAGCTCTTCCCATAGCCTATATTAGCTAAAAACCCGATACCTGAGATTTCAATGGCCGATAAAGGTTAATTTGAGGCCGAATTAGGTCATGTTAAGGTCAAAGGTTCAAGTGTAGCCATGATCGGGCTGCAGTAATTATGTCAAAGGCACGATATCATCCAGCTAGAATTAGCCGACTACTCACTTGATGTTCCGAAAATCGCGCTCCACATAACGCGGGTCGGGATTCTCGTCGTTGCTATTGACGTCGAACGAGGCACGCTTGTCCTAAAAAGGAGAGAATTTAAGTCACCTTTTTTGATTTTGTGATCTCGAAGAGTGAAATGTTATTAATGGTAAGGATTGCTTTTCCTTCGCAGATCACGGCAGATATCGTGATAGCGCCGCATAAACATAATGACGCCACGCAATGCCGACAGCCAGGCAAGGCCATGTGCGTGAATTCTCCTGCCTAGCAGGATTATACGATGAAGTGTATTTCAAACTTTTTTCAGCCTTCGAAATTAACAGAATTTTGAACCTGCAAACTTCTACGACCGACGTAAAACGAATGAGTACATCATTCATGCAGCCACTGCCGCGATTCAAATTTCCTGAATTAAAAGTAACCAAGAAGTGAACCACCGAAGCCATTTACGATTAGTTGTCCTAATTCGCGCAGTTCAAGCAAGTCAACACTTTCGTCTGAGGAATATTTAGTCTCCAAGAGATTTTGGGTTTAAATGATCATCGAAAAATACTTTTATCGGAGGTATTTGAGGGGATCATCGCCTCTTTAACAAGAATTTTGCACCACCGCTCGGTGAGTCATTTTAGGCAACATCTCAGTTTAAAAACATCTTTCATGGGGTATGAAAGTGGCAGCTCCTTGAGTCCACTCATTCGCTCTTCCCCTTCAACTCACAAAAGACTGTAAAACAAACCTCAGCTTTTCTAAAACGACTAGTAATCCCCCCAAAAAACAGTTATTAAGACTTCAAAAGGGAGTGAATGGAAACAATAATACTCAATGCCAATAAAAGCAGGTTCAACTCTCCAACGGCTAGAAGATTGCCTAGCCAGTTATTCAGTAGAGTAAGAAGAATCTCATAAGGCTGGTGAGAGAGCTAGAGGATTTGCACAGCAGGGTGATGCATGAACCTGAGGCCCTTTCGAGGTCATATTCTCGCCTAGAGGTTACCGAGATCCGAGAACCTATGGGGATATGCAGTAGTGCTTATGGTCTTGAAGAGCCTAAAGGAGGCTACTGCATTGAGCACTTCGTTTTCGACGCAGTTTTCGTTGGTAAATGAGAAGAATTCATGGGAAAAAGGTGGATCCCAAGAAATAAAACAGTTAGATTACTGAGTTTAATGGCAGTCTATTCAAAGTCGGATGCTTCAGTATATGAAAAAAATGCGGAACTTTATGGGCTTAGTCACCTAGGTAACGATGATGTTATAAAAGAACGAATGTGATTAAAAGACAAGAGAGGTGTTATGTTTATCTGCCGCATTGTCCCCACTCTTACCCCTTCTATTTCCTCCTTGCATCTGTCCACCAGAAGAGCGTTGTAAGCTGGAGAACTATACAAAGGGCACGGATAGATTCAGCTGATAATTTATAACACCGTAATCCTAAGATGGGTTACAGAGACGGGCATTCTGCGGATTAGATTTTTTAAACTTGCTAAAGGACATTCCAGCCTAGTGCACATTTCCAGACATGACAAATCGCACTAGCCTATCGTAACGGGAATCCACCGCAGAAAACCGGGGAGCAGACCAGGCAAAACTGCCATGCAAACCAAATTTAAAAATACATGTTTGTCTGGAAATGTGAGGAATCGCGCAGAAACAAGAGGCTATAAAAAATCTCTGTTGTAATGCGTGAATATGAGAAGATTACATTAACCCAAACCCACTCTGATGGTTTGTTATGATTCACCTTGGTGAGGAGACAGGAAGGAATAGGGTTCTTAAAGTAATGCGCTGGGACAGTGTGTTTGTCTCAGTTTAACACCACCAGTTTAGCACATACAGGTTTCGATCACCGTTTTGGTGACGTTTGTTTCATATACAACAAGCAAACGACTCTCCTGTGTCTATAAATTATTCATCAGATCACAACGACAGGAATGACTTGGGCACTAATGTTCCCCTGGCTGCAGTTGTTCGCCTGAATCCACTTTCTCCCCTCTTCTTGCCTGCTTACTTCTGACATCACTAGAAGACCATCAACAATGCTAGTCTCTGGGGCTGATATCATGATCTCAACCCATACGTCTTGACCTGACATGAATGCTGCAGAAGCGCAACATCCTATTCAGGCCACTACTTAACATGTATTCGTAGCTTACTTCGTAAATTTTGAAATCACCCTCAACAAGACTTAACTTCAACGATGAAATATTACACTGATCACGTTTGATTAGTGAAAAAAGAAGACAAAACTCATATTCCAGAAAAAGCCCTGGTTCAATGAAGTGTCCATCCAGCAGTAAAATTGGGAAGCGTTTTTCACTAAAGTCCAAATTTGGACAAATTGATAACCGCTTATTTAATGCGTGACTGCGTACTGAAAGAGCGACCGAAATGCTAAAGTGTGCAAGATAGCACTTTATTTCAAACGCCTGCGAGGTGCTACCCGCGGTGCTAGGACGTTAGGGCAGGAGGAGACGAGGAACGGCTGTGACATTTGAGACAAAGGCAGGTGTCTAGGTTTAACCTGGCTAGGGATTTTGACGAGGGCCATTACCATATACAGTGAGAACTTTGGGGAAGGTATCAAAACCCAGGAGCGGAGAGAAAGATTATCTCTCTCGCGCCGGTTGGGTCGATAGCTGCCTATACATAGCGAGCCCATTTACAACATACTTAAGGGGTAGGCACAACAATCTCAGTTTTGTGGGTGCTCATGGAGAGTGATAATGGATACTGGAATGAAAAGCTATGAAAGACAAGAAATGGACATCAATTTGGCTAATCGTTGACAAAGTAGGTGATCTGCCATTGCCACGTCTTGATGAAAGATCGTGCCAGTAAGTGCCCAGAAGGGCTAATGCAACGTCTAGCAAGACACTTACACGAACTACAATAAACATCAGTGTACGCAAAGCAATGCAGAGAGAATTCTCGCCCCTCATTCCTCCTCAGAAGCTAATAAAATTGCATAAACCGAGGCCTCATATAATTGCTCTTAAATGAGCAAAATTTTCGAAAATATTCGGCTGGAACAGTAATTACGAACACAGGGAACAGGTATCTGTTCTTAATATTCAAAGAAATCTACAGTTAAATTTATTAAATGCTTTTCTCCAGTAAATAGCAACTATTAATCGGCATCCCTCCAGAGGTTCTTTGTGGAAGAATGTTTAAGTAAAACAATTCCCACCAGCCCGGCTCCCAAACTCAGGTAGTGGAACGGAAAAATTGCATTAAAATAATTGTCACAAGTCAATGCTTCCTCCAACATGGCAGATGGAACCAGTGACTGCGGCGCGATATTTAGCACTTTTCCTTATTTTACCATACGTACCTTGACACCATTGATTCATGATACCGTAGTGATGATATGGAATTCAACTCTTACGCGCAATGCGGTTACCTCCAGGCTGGTGTACCTCGAGATAGACCTCAGAGTGACTGCAAGTCAAAACCGCGATTTCAAACGGACAAAAAGGGAAAATTCAATTCAGTTCGTTAAAATAACAACACTTCGAGAGTCATACAATAATCGTACGAGTGATCGATTACACTGAAAATTTTAAGGAACTTACGTAGTTAGGTTTGAGATCGGGATGATCTGTTTCAAGTCCGTCGTCAAGAATGGTCACCACAACGCCTTGGCCAGCATAGCCTCGCGCCCATACTGCACGAACATTCATGTCGATGCCGCCTGGTCCACCCCGGTTCTTAATGGCAAACAACACATTCCAAGTCTTCGCAGTTCTTGTTATCGTTCGCTTAAGTAGCCTACGGAATTGCCCTACGTATTGCGCGAAATCGGACCACTTCAAACAAGAAGGAGCAGTGGGCAATTAAAATTGGGCAACAAAAGCACACCCTGGTTACAGTTTGATACACCCAATCCTGTAAACAGACCAAGCTGTGTATGGGCACAGTTTATGGTAGCAATAAAGCCGAAGGTAATGGTTGGCTCATTCATGAAAGCGTGAATTGATTGAGATAAAGTAGGCAACAGTTGAGAATTTGAAATAGGTGGCCGTTTTTCATTTTTGATCCCAAAGAAAAAGTAGCTAGTGCTCAAAGGTATTGCTCTGCCATATCTCCTGGTTTAAATAGCATGTTTACTTTAAAAATGCAAAGTTTTCGGTTATTGTAAAACCAGTTTCATTCGACTTGTACCAATACCTCAAAGGCTCATTTTACTTGGTCATCATTTCCAACAAAGAGGAATTGTACTTAAACCTTTAACATAGAGAAGCTAATATGTTATTAATTAAAAGGCAAGCAGATACCAGCAACTTTATTAAAGGCTATGTTCACAAATGAATCTTCAAGTGGTATAGAAGAACAGAACTGAAGCATCAAAGGACTTACACTTTTAAATCAACCTTAAAAGCAAAGCAATTTAAGCGCCTTGTTTACGTTAGAAAAAAGGGGTTTAAATTCAACTTCGAATCAACTCACGGTAATATGAATAGGTCCCTTGCGAAATCCCTACATCTAGGCCTTCAGGTTAACTCAAGGAATAAATTTTGAAGCTAATGTTTCTAGTTTGTGAAACTATTCCAACAAGCTCGAAATCGATTGAACCAGAATTCTACATTGCACGCTCAAAGGACCGGCAATCGAATGCAGCAAATGACTGGATATGCCCTTCCTCCAAAACGGCGTAAATGAAATACCCACATGTAAAAGTGCATCTCTCATGAAGGCAAGAGAAGCCAGAAAGGCTTTGCCTACTTTAAAGCGGACCTTTTGATTGTAACCAAGGTGAGAGACCCTGTGGTTCTCCGCCGGAACAGGGAAGTGTGACTTGTTATTCAATCAAATATGAATTTCCACTTTTTGATGCTTCGCTTAGGATGTAAATAATCCATTGAGAGGGTTGCGTCAAGGAGTAGCCGAAAATATGTTCCGAGAAAAAATTGCGAGACAGAGAAGACGAGAAGATGAAGTCACACTGTGGTTTAAAAAACCTGTTGAAAGAAAATTTAGTCCGCAAACCTCATTGCGACTAACCGACAAGCCCTACTTAATCAAAATGTCGGTCTTATAAACAGGATTGGAATAAATAAACTGCTTGCAAAGTAGAAAACTAACGTCAAGTCTACAACTTAGAGCCCGGAAAGTATGGTATAACTCGAGGAAATGAGTAGAGGGAATAAGATTACTCAAATTGGGCAAGAACGATTCTTTCGAGTTACAGTCAAGTGGTAAAGCTCCATTTGCAGTATTATTTCGAGATGGATCTTTTCCCATTCTTTTGCATGATGATTAAGTCATTCGTCAAGATCTGTCAACTGAAAATGCATCAATGTGTTGGAAGTACAATCTTCTGCAAACCGAGGCAGATTGTGAAAAGATTAAGACATTTGCAGTCAGAATCTACTTTACCGGAGCAGTAGTCGCATGATCTTGGGAATTCATGGAGAGGCAAGTAATTTATGGTACTTTTATGACAATAAAGTTGTTTATCTTACTCAAATCTGAAGTCCCTCCACTAACTACATCTTCAAATTGGCCTGGGCTATCGATTGACTACGCACGTTTGAACAGAACACCAAACTTGGATTTAATTACCAATCAATTCCTCGATCGATATCCAGGTTCTCGAATGGAGTCGGCGTAAAAGCACGCTAGGAGCGCTTGTGCTGTCCTCGTTGACACTGTCCTACAACCCAGCCAATGATGTTTATCAAAGTTCCTTTCACTTTAAATGCTTCCCCTTCTCTAGACAACAAGTATAGACGGGATTTGCATGAATTTGGGGACGCTGCCAAAAGAAAACTTGTTAGCCGGTCGAAAAATTAGCGTCTAATTACTGACGTGCAATGAACCATTCCAAAAAAAATTGATCACAGTCTCTCAAATGGTGAAGAAGGGAGGGGAGGGAAAGAGAGTCAGAGAGGTACTAATCCAAGCGTTGACATAATTTGGACATGGAAAGGTGATAAAGGGGTGACAAAGGACGGGTGGTATGACTGTGGCTGTACCCACACCAGTGAGAGTGAGTCATTGGGTAAAACTCAAATTCAGACAACGAAGGGGGGATGACGAACAAAAGTCGAGACAAAGGTTCGTACGTGTGCCCTCGCGCATGCGTGCTAGTATCACCTCTAAAAGAGGTGCACATCCATTGTGGACATGCACTTTTAGCTAGGTCATTTCAAACCATCATTTCGATCCCTTTTCCAGACCGTAAAGGCAAAAATTAGTAGGTGACTTACCAAATACCACATCCGGGGCCAGCTGGGATCGTTTGGCGGTGGTTGGTGGTAAACATCGCGTTTTACTCGAACCTTTGCCACTTGTTGCTCTGCCCAACGAACCTGTGAATAGAGAACGCTTGTCAGACTACCTTTGAACGGCAACGCTTTCATCCCACTAATCAGTAGGTGTGAGTAATCCCCAAAAGCAACTTAGAAGCAGGACCCACACCTACAACTAAGTAGATAGAAATCGGTGGTTTTACAAGCCTAGGAAGACCAATAACAAACGATAATAGGCCTCAGGTGGCAAAGAGGAGGTTGCATTACGAAAAGGGATGGTAGCAGTGGATAAAATTACTACCTAGCTGTTTGACATGGGCGAAACTTCCACGTTATTATAATGATAAAAATGAGCAGGGTTAAGCAATTACAGATGCTCAAGTGGGTTCGGGGAGAGTTCATTGGGTAACAGTAGGTAAGTGCAGTCGATTCAAAAAGGCTGATTTCGAGGAGTCAGAATCAGCGCCGTGAGCAAGATACGGAAAAAGCACAGCCTCAAGCCCGCCTTTTGAGTGATTAAGCCAATAACCGAACCGGAATGGACACTTAATTTCAACACATCGAGCTAGATCTGTAGATTAAGCCATAGGAACCTTTGAAGGGAGTGGAATGATCACGTGAAACTACTGGCAGGAAGTAAAGCCGCACACGGCGAGCAAATATGATCACTTTTGAAAGGCGTTTAGGGGTGGAAAATTGAAAACTTTCGCAAGAGTAGAGGCCCAAAAACGGGCTACTCACCGCCATCACTCAAGAAACGGAGGTGGAGGGTGCGTGTGCACCCTTCTCACCTCATTTGATGGGGGAAGAACACACCGTCCGAGTGAACATTATATTGGCGTTTCTTTGTCTCCAAATAAAATACTGAAGGCAGAAACCCAGTGAATTCCGAAATCTAAACACAAGAACAACTAGCTCGCCACAACTATCTCCAAATCACTTAACAATAGAACCATTATGCAATTTCAAAACATGGAAAATTTGAAAGAAAGCCTTTCGGAATAGGAGGAATGAACCGAGAGAAATTTCAACCTCACCTGGTACCATTCACTGAGGATAGGATGCAATAATTACGTCTAAAATAGGCCTTCCAATTCATCTGTAAGCTGAGGTCATGAAATTTAAAATTCGCTCCACGGGTTTACAAAATGAGACAGAGAGTGCACCCTTGCTACATCTTTCTGAAAATTTCGTAAAGAAGAAGACGCATTCACATAATTCTGATGGGACAATACCTCAGAAGGAATTGGAACATGCGAGTTAACCTTGTTCCTTTTAGATATCTTAGAATCAGGCTTCTATCGATCTGCGAGAGGCAAGGAAATGCCTCCATCTCATTCAATGAGAAGGAGACGATAAAATGTTTATTTCATTGCCACTACTCACATGCAGTGGACCAAAACCAGTTCTTATTCAGGAGATAGGACAATAGAGAAGGACCTTTGCTCCCCTCCAAAATGCATCCAACAGCGTGATCCAACTTGATACTACGCAACGTGTGAATTCGCGCTAGCAGTTAAACCAATACAAGCAACATTTCACCGCATTTTGTCTTCTAGGTGTACCATTTGTTACGGAAAAGGCGGTAGGTGGGATTTTGCATACAAGTGTTTACTCGAGGGCGACAAAACACAACTTTATAGATTCGATGAGCTGGACACAAGAGGTTTAGATGACAATGCTCTGCTGCCTCTCATAAAAAAAACAGACTGGCAAAAAGATGACCAATCCTCTGCAAAGTTCGAGGACGAGGGCGAAGAGTAGAGTAAATTACATTCCCGGATCAAAGGGCTGTTTGTGCTTGACAATCCGATCACATCTTGGCGGCAAGCGTGCAGTGTTAAGCATCAAAATTAGGCAAACCGGTCATGTTTTGCACGATTATAGAGGAAGCTGAAAATACTAGCCTGATGCTGCTAAATGGGGTGCACACAAACACCCGGGAGACTAATAACGAATACATGAATTGTTTTACGATTTCAAATGAACATGTGAACTTCTCCTGCCCACACTTCTATCATAACATCCAAATAGCTATGAGTTAGGCAAGTGAAACGGAAAGGAGGTACAAGCACATAGGCAAGGTAAGAAAACCGGCTATGCATCTAGGCACGAATTGACGGAAAATATGGTTAGAACACGAAATTAATCTGTTACAAGGGAATCGCATATTGTTAAACAAGCGAACTTCTAAAACAGCTGTGGAAGGGCAAGAGACTATGTAACAGAGCAACGTTGCAACCTCAAATACGAATAATTGAGCTTATGAGCTTCCAGTAATACAAAGTAGCGCTCTCCACTAATCGCAAAGTCCCTCCGTGAACCCAAAAAGACCATTTCCGGGGCTGCTATATATTCTCCCATCACCGCAAAGGCAACTCGGATACCACAGATACATAACTCACCCAATTTGAAGCAAGACAACACTACCGCCTCGAATTCGCAGTGGGTGGCGGTGTGTGTAACAGCGGGATCAACGAAATGGGCAACAACATACTGAGCTCCTTTTCAGAGGCGAGCCAATTATATGAAATAAATGCTACCTGATGAAAGAGATAGCGACTAGAACACTGGGGACATCCATCGCCGTAGCTCAAAAGATGTTTTACAGTGGTGCCTGCCCATAACAATGAAGACCTTTACGCCATTTATTTCAGCGTTCAAAGATGTTTGCTTGACAATGGTTTTACAGAGGCCATGAAAACGCCTTTATGCATTGAATACAGATGGAATTGAGAGTGTCGTGAAGCATACTAATGTTTTGCCACTAAAAATGCTCGAAATTTGCCTTTAATGACATTTGCGTCTGGAGTCAAACGGTCCGGATGAATCCGATAAGCTCTCGCACAGATTGCAAAATTTAAAACGGCATCAATGCAACCTCACACCCATTCATTGTTAGGAAAATCCTAAGCTTGAGGCAAAAGGAAGAGTCGATAAGCCTGTAGAAAATGAATATGGATAGATTTAGTTGTAAAAGGAAACAGCACTTGAGGCATAAGCAAAAAATGACGGGGTTTAAGGTCAACGACTTGTATGAAACGCTGCGAGGATTTCCACATTTCCAAACACTTCCAACCACTTTACCATAAAAGGAAGCCTCAATTTTGTGGGACATTTAAGAAGAATCACCAATCGGAGGTCGAAAAGGACCAACAAAGAGGGGAAGAGTAGCGAATTTAGGTGGAAGAAACCTTTCAGGGAGAATTACAAACTTTCATTGGGTTACAATGGCTAGGAGCATGCAATGCACACAAGGACAGCCTGGTAAGTAGCCCAAAAATTATGCATACCTTGGTAGAGCATGATATTATTTTGAAAAACCAGGAGGTAAACATATATTTGTTCAAAACATTCCATAAGCACTCGACCGCGAACGATTCAACTCTATTGTTGCAGAAAATGGAAGTTCCCCTTCTCTGCTCTTGTGCTCTCAATACAAAGACGACAATTTATCTGATTACAAATCCAAATATAGGCGACAACAATTCCCTCCAATTGGTTTAACGGATGAGGCAGGAAGCAAAAAGGAAGATGAAAACTGTAGATCATTCTTTAAACCAGTTCTTCACGTTCCACTTAGACCCAGCATGATGGACACGAAAACTAGAGGAGGGAAATCAGTCCTTCCTTGGAAGGTGCAAGGCAGTATCAGACAAAAACGGTAAAAGCTAAATCCATTTCTATTATTATATGGTGGATAAACAGAGGGCGATCGCGCCGCTAAACTAAACTAAATACAAAAATACAAGCTTGGTTCTGTCTTAAACGGCAGTGAAAGACGTCCAAACACACACCATCACGCGGAAATCAATAATCTACATGGCATTAAAACCCTGAGCCCTTCCAAACGCAAGTGATATCGACAAACTGCAAGATGGCGTTCCTCTCCTGTTCAATTGTTGCTGTCAACGTGCACTGCTGCCTTCTATACAACTGCTTTAGCGAGCCCATTGCATTCACATATCACATTGAAGCGACCAGTTTCTAAGAAACCTATAAGCTGGCTAAACTTTTTATTACATGATGTAGTACCCACGAGTTCAAAGATTGTTTCCTTCACGAGAATCACATATGTAAATGACGATATTATGAGAACTGGTACTGCCAGACTCAAATGGCAACTGTTAAGACTTTCGTATCCCAAAAAGTCTATTGAAACCGGAACTTCAGAAATATTAAAGAAAAGGTTTGGGGAGAGAAGAGCCAAGGAGCCAAATATCTGAGTGATAGACGAAGGCAGAATGTTATTTTTCGTGCATTGAACAGCATAACCTTACACTCATCACAGGCACAAGAACCAGAAGTGTAAAGACTAATGCCACAAAGGAAAGCGCTTTAAACCTAGGGAATAAAATGTTACGATGGAAGAGCGAAGTCTACCAACATTTCAATCCTTGGACATCCAACAAGTGTAGAACGAACTTTGAGAATGATTTATAAGAAATGCAAATGAAGCTTGACAGTTGCAGGAAGTGAAGTAATCGGTAAATTAAGTAGAGTATGCAGAATCCGGCAGTCAATCTGAATTTTTCCGGCAATCAGTGGAAATTATCAATGGCGCAATCAAGTTGAATAGATAAACACAACATTAGACATGGTTTTTGTCATAGAACTTTCCAAACAAAATTTCATGCGAATCGAATCCAAAATCACGAAGACGAGAATGTTTCAACGTAAATGGATGCAGGGGAGGGAGAAGTATTAACGCCAAAGGCGGTTTATTACAAGGGTCAAGTCCTAAGATGGCCATTTATAGGGAGACACCGTTTTATGGCGATTACTTTCGACTGACAAGAGAATGAACTAGGCACAACTTCAGAATCAAGTGAAATTGAAGACACCTTACAAAGATCAAAAGAAAATCAAAGCTTTAAAATTGACTTCGAAACCCACTTCGGACCAATTAGGCAAATGGCTTTTACGTGCCGGCAGAGGCGTAGAGCTAATGATGTGCCTTTGCCGAAGAAGGTAAAATATCAAGCCGTAAATTAACATAAGCACAAAATTTCATGGACTGCAAAAATTAAGCTATATTTTTGTTCCCTTCAGCATAGTTCAGATAATTTAACCCTCACACTGAAATTAAAATAATGGCAGAATACGGGAATGATCTAAGGAATGGCAACGTTATTTAGAAACCCAAGTGACTGCGACAAGGACGCATTCTAAACGAGATCAAAAGAATGCCATCACAGCCGCCATCACCACTGAAGTCACCATCAAAAGTGTCCGCTAGCTGTGAATGCAGGAGAGGAAGTAGGAAGCAATAATTGGAGTTATGAGCAGGTGTCAGACGCAGCTGATTAATTGAAGAATCGGCGTGAAATGTCAGACAGGGTATGAGGCAAACCTATACAATAGTATTCGTCTGAATTCTTCAGCAACCGCCGCCAATTCATGCAGTTATTATGGTTAAAAAAAAACAATTAGATGATGCGACACTCACGCTTGGATCAAAGTAGAGCTGCTTGTGGTGGAAAACATTCTGATGAAGAGAACGCTTTGCTACTCTCCGATGTCTAAAGTAGTATATTCCTGGCATGATCTAAAAGTAACGTCCATATGGGAATCAGGAAAGTTCTTATGCGAGGAAAAAATGCGTTCCCAGGAAGAAGAATAATAAACAGTAAGCGATGAGGTTATGAATCATAATATGCAAGCGAACTACAAAAATAATTGGGCAAGCTCAATGAATCTCAAGAAGTCGGAAAAGCACAATTTGCACATGTAATACAAGGCGTAAAGTTATTTAAATAAAAAGCGTTTCGTTACAGGACACGAAATGACCTGCACTTGTATTACGCATTGCAAGGCACCCAATTAAAGGTAGACTTATGGGAAAAAAAACGCAAAAAGGTGTAAGTGATATGTATCCAGAACATAAAGGGTAGAACGGACAACCATAAGCAATACGATGACGCAACAACGAATTCAATGGTGAACATAGCTCACCTCGCCAAGATAGGTGAAACCGTACTTAGTCGCCAAACTCCTAGCAACACCTTCTCCTCCATAGATTTGAGCTGCCCAAAAGGGCGTAAAACGCTTATCAGTCTTATGTGGTGGTGTTGACCGACCCTTCATAAATTCATTCAAAGAACGCTGATATTCCTTCGAGACATCAAGTGGAGATAAAATTCCAGATGCTCCCGGAGGCATCAATAGTGCCAGTAAGATTATTATCCCAAGCCGTAGTATTTTTAAGTAAAAAGATAATTTTCCGGGTCTTTTGGGTTCGCAGAAATCGTAGAAAATATAGGAGGGCATATAGAGACCAAATTGTGTTAAATACAACAGTCAATATTGTACCATTACAGCAACAATAAGGAAAGCTTTGATGAATCTGGGTAAAATCAACAAATCCAGTGTAAACTAATACATCTAAATAATTTGTAGTTCCATAAAATTCAAACTAAGTGCCGCTATCTATGCAGAGAGACCAGAGAAGCCTAGTAGCCAACATTTAAATAGATGAACTGATTATACTGCATTTTCGTTGATGCATTAAAACGAGCATGGATGTAGGTGTAAATTTTATAGTGTTATGTTCAAAAAAACAAACAAATTAGGATTACAGGCATAAAATAACTAACATTACATTCTATTTTGATTGTAATAAATGACAAATTAGACAAATGTAATTATTATTAATATTTTATGCTCCTATTATAAGTTGAAGCAAACATTGCATGTATTTGTCCGTAAAAGTGTGCACTTGTTAATTTTATTATTCCAGATTTGGGTATTTTATGCAGCGTTTTGGACTTCTTAAGACACAAAGGGATGGATTGGACCTGACCATAATGACACATAACAAGCAAAAGTAAAGGGTATTACTGTAATGCTTTGTCTATGTTGTAGGAACTGTCTGCCTACCCTCATGCCCCTGAAGCACGGACTTCAAGGGAGGGTGAGCTGCAATCGATTTATAAGGCCTTGGATTCAGGAAGAATGGCGATAAGAGTACAGATGAGTCGTCTTGCCGATCTCACCCACAGAGGGTATCCTCACGAACCTCGCGCAGGGGATTCGCGTTCCCAATTGGTTCCCGCCTCTATTCTATAAAAGTCCGCTTAAACACTCTAGTATGCATTACACATCTCCCTTCTCTTTCAAGCACCGTCCACGGGAGCAGCCGTGTATGGCCTAATCTTGTTATTATGTTCTGTTAGAGTCCGGGTAGCGATCTTCGCATTCCTAATGAGATAATTCGTGGGCGTCAGTGTAGCGTCCCGAGGCTTCAAATGGCATAAGTGGGGTTGAATACCTGTATTCCGAAAGCAATAGGAGAAATGGGGCCTGAGCGTGGCCTGAAGGCTAGCCCACATGTACAGGGCCCAGACAAGTCCTAAAGTGACCGCCAAACGTCAGATAGTCGCATAAACAAGCATTACACTGCCCCTCTCTTCTTTTGAGCGACGTC
>UYWX01020444.1:14846-66408 GCA_900622495.1 Hydatigera taeniaeformis | reverse complement strand
TCATTAAAGATGGAAGGCGAAACGCTTTCATTTTCAAAGCAGCAGTCCAGAGATGCCATAGATTGAGAAAAGACAAACACAAGAGAGTATCGAACTGTCACAGATCTATCGAAGTGCAAAAGGTGGGTCTCAAATTCCCTAGAGGATTGTGCAACGCAGACATGCGGAAGCCCATCTTCTTCCTGTTGCCGTTTCCACAAGACGATTTGACTGCATAACTCAAACCGAGTTCTTGAACCTCTCCGACCCCTTAAAAGGAGGCAGACCGAAGTGATGCCTCCACGATGGATGTTATGCAGCAGTGATGGCTTGGACGGTAAATCAACACCTTTTAGTTGGTTTTCCAAGTATTTGGTCTTTTAACTTTCCTAAAGAAGCGTGCAATCAAAACTTTGCTATAATTTGCATTGGAGATTTAAGATAGTGGATAAGATTCTGCTATGTTGGGTCAGTTTCCACCTTGGTTTTCTCTCTTGACGTGACACCGCCTGAAATCCGCTTGCTCTTGACTGGCGCCTTCCACAATCCATAACGGTTTCTTGTGACAATCATAGGGTCTACGAATGGCAGCATTGTCACACCACTCCGACTGGCAATGCAGAAGTCCGTAACAGTCGCAAAAATTTACTCGGTTTGATGGGCGGATGAGATGAAGTACTCAACCCCTTTCGTGTGCTAGCAGTTAAGAATGGTTGGTTGAATTCCAATGACCTCCCGGAAGTGAAAGCCACTTCAACTTGTTGGAAAATTTAACTTGTTTGACTGCTTGTTTTCACTTGCAGTCACTCAAGTGACTGTAGTGACTTTGCCAAGTGGATCGGCGTCTGGAACTTGCCAAACACTCCAATTCCGTTCCCTCCTACCAATTACATGCATAAATAGCAGTGGAAAGCATCTCCAACATAGGAAACAGCTCTTTTTTCGACTCTCACAGATTGTGAAGAACGTTGACGGTGCGAGTGAGGAGCATTTGTTACAAAATGGGAGAGTATCAAACTTCATTATAGCGGATGGGCTGAGAATGGCGCGAATCCCTTGCAGGAGTTTTGTCTCGGTGATGACAAACTGCACGAAATCCCACTTTTACAACGTCCAGTGCTGGCCACATGAGATGCTCAACAGAGTCGTCAGCCTCTAAAATCCTGTTTTCAAGCCATACGAAACTTTAGATTTGGTTGCTACATCTGAGGTGTAGCAGTGACGAGCAGTTCGTTGACGTCTTGCAGTTATGTAGGTTGGCGTGCGGATGCCTTCTCTCGCTACTTCACGGAGGGAGCACAGAAGGGAGAGGGAGAGGGAGGCTGGTTTCTCAAAGGAAGGCGGGAAAATCACGCAATATTTCCTTCGACGTCTGGTTTCGGTTAGCCATTTTGCCACGGCTGGACAAATTGACTTAAAGCCATGCCAAAAGCTCCGATCTCACATCCTTTTGCTGAAATTTTGCACTCTCTTCAAATACTACATCTTCGCCTATCCAATACGACCTATGCCATTACCATTCTTTCCTTACTACTCTCAAACACCCGAAAGTACTTTTTACGCTCAACTGGCAGAAGACACATTTTACAACTCCAAGAGAAGTTGCCAACATCATCAGACCCTGCGTGGACGTCAAAGTCCACTAATGCTTTTGAAGAGTAGAATTTAAGTCTGCAGCGACCAACTTCCTGATGTGGGCGTAAAATCATGTCCCCTCCACAACTGGGGCATTTTTAAGACTACGTTGTCATGCAAAAATAAATGTACTTTGTGTGGCTTTGAGAGAAGATCCGTCTTTGATCCTAGGAGGGTCACCATTGTCAAATGTCATGCTTAGGTGCTGACCCTGTTCAGTGAAATCATTGTGAACCGATTTTATTTTAGGATTTAGCATGGACTGATTTAAGGTAAGGCTCTATCAAATGAAACAAAAGCGGTTATAAAAATGGAGAGTAGAGGGATGAAAGAGGTCTGCAATTTTGATGGCAAAGTGGGGTGCCACTTGGGAGCGCTGATCGCAGAGCTTGATTCGCCCTCTCCTCCACTACTTTTTTGCATCCAAGTCGAAATGCTAAACCGTCGCTCATCCCTGACTGGAGAAACCCTTTGATAACGCAGAGGCAGCAGAAGGGGAGCAAATTTGGTGGAGTTGAGTGGCGAGAAAAAGGAAAAGGAAAGGTCATGTCCACCATTAGGCAACGCACCGACCAGACAGGAGGGAGGTTCCGGTGTGCGTGTTGACTGCTACCCTAATTTTCCGACTACGACTACATTAGAAGGACAGACAGAGGAACAGACGGGCGGGGAAATGTGGACTGAGGTTTAGTGCTCACCTCAGAGACTGGCTCCGGTCTTGCATGATCCCAGACAGACTTAATTAATAAATAATGGCTTCTAAAGAAGGAAATTTTGGCCAACCAAGTAAATGTCTTGCCTAAATGCACACCATTACACGATGCTGAGGACGTTGTTGGATAGGTTGAGGAATGTTGCGCACCAAATTCTTTGCTAAACTCACCAATGCCTCCTCCTCCTCCTCCTCCTCCTCCTCCTTCCCTCCTCGAACTTCGAGGGGAGGATGAGGCACTTGCTACTGAAGGGCGCATTCATTGCTGCCTCCAAACTTTACCGAAAATGCTTGGAAGGAGTAGTGAGTCGGTACTAGTACGTCACACGGAGTGTTCAAGCCAAACAGAATCCTTGATCGTACAACTTGTCAAGAGCGAACCACCATGATGGCCTACATGCACCTACGTTGGTCACTAGTGCGGACACTCACCTAAATCCGCGTGCTCCTCATTTGTGATTGTCAGGCGATTCCCTCTCCAGGAATGGTGGTGGTAAATGGGGCCTTGCAATCATGCCGAAAACTAATGCGGAAGAGAATCAGACCGGTCCACTGATGTTCAGCCGTGTTGATATGGTTGTCCTGACTAAAGTATTCACGTAGTAGTCGGAAGAAGAGGCCTATGGAGGACTCTCGTTCCCTTTCAAACCTCCAATGGAAGCAAAACAAGGATTAGACTGAAGAATAAGGTTTTTCTTCATACGGCTACCTTCAAGCCATACCTACTTCGTTTGACTGAAGGGGGAAAACGTAGAGAAGAGGATTATTGCTCCATTTTAACAAAAAAACTGAGTTGTGAGGTGATTTTTCGGACCTACATTTAGTGAAAATTGACCTCCTGACCATGACACTGCAGTTTGATCTTCTCTAAAACAAAACCATAATGAATGGAGCTAAAATTTGTCACCCATGGGCGAACATTCACTTTTCTCATTCCCAACCAGGCACCGAATCCATTTTGTTTTTGGATTTTCTTCCATCTGAAATCGAGAGAATCTTCCATCCAATGCCGGTCTTAACCAGACATAAAAGGTGAGCTAAATAGATGAATAAAGATGTATGATTGTTAAGAGTTCACTCAAGGGGATGGAAATCGAGAAGGAAGTAACAGAGGAGACCATCGTGAATGATCGCAATGAAGGTAATCGACGATTAATGACCATCCATCGTCGAATGCTCTAATCGGTTGGATGGAGAGGAGGAGGAGGAGGAGGAGGAGTATGTAAGCCACGTTTTACTGGCCGAGTCTCCTCTGACGGCACCTTGAGGTGCTATGCATTGAGGTTAACTTCATTTCAGAAGGTGACGGACGATGAAGGAGCAGAAGAGCTGTTTACCCATAAGGGCAGATGCTATTGTCAGTCGGTCTACAGTACATTTTACGAGTTGACCTGATGATGGTTTCAAAAAGGTGTAAGCACTGCAGCCCTTGAGACCACTGATGTGACCCACAGGTCATACCACTCGGTGGCGGTAGGTCGGCGAGTCCGCCGAGACATTCTTTAGTCGACAAAAAACCTTCCTTCAACCTAGACATTCACCCCCTTGGAAGGAACCCAGAATCATGCCAGGCTTGATCACTCTTCTTCCTCAACAACAGATCCAAACACACAACCTGATTGCTCGAAGCAGGGGTTGGCAATCCATGAGTTTGCATAAGCAGAAGAGCGCGACGATGCCGCTACTTCTAAAACACGTTGAGCGTTGTTTTTTTTCCTACTCTTCGGGTTTCCAATGTGCTTTCACACAAATTTGTTACTTCCTTACAGTGTTCGTCCCCCAGTGTTGCCTCTCTTCAACCACCTCAGTTGGCGAAATGCTTGAGTGGTTGGTTCGGCAGGTCTAATAAACGCGAAGGCGTTAATGTCGCTGCACACAATTTCATTATAACTCAGAGGCACCTTTTCACGGTCAAAAACCCGGTTTTAAGACGAAACCTTATTACTTGTTTGCATGAACTGTTCAACTTTCATACACACTAGTCTAGACATGAGAAAATTAGGATGAAAAGGTTGAGAGTGGGTTAGTCTTTCAGTACCCACCTACACCAAGCAACTCTCAAAGTTTAGCGAAATCGGTAATGACTGTGTGACAACTAAATTAGATTATAACAATCAAAATCTGTAAAAAAGGAGATGTGCGTATCTCCACTTCTACTGGCTTTTAAAGACCACGAGAGTCTAGATTTGGCCCTGTTGGGAGGAGGGAGGGAGACTACAGGGAGAATGGAGCGGAGGGCATTGCTTTCACTGCTTGTTGTACTTCAATTTTGGTAAGAAATTCTGCTATTGCGTCCCTGCTGGGTGACCTTGGGACTCTCACACCCTTCAACATTAAGTTTCTCTTTCTTTATTGGGGAGAGGAGGAGGCCAAGGGGAAAGCTTTCAGCGAGCCGCATCTTTGGAGATCGACATGGTTGAGCGGTAAACTTTGACGGGTAAGAGGTAAAACATGTTCTACTCACAATCGCTGATAGAAAGGATGAAAATGAGAGCCGTCTTTGTGGAACTACTTCAATCTTGTGGTCAACAGGAAAGTTATCAACAGCGGACGTCATAAGAGTGGTAAAAGCGCTGCAAAACTGTAACGCTAGAGCTGTCTACGGAACCTATGTAAGGACGGTTTCGATGTTGACGCGTCGGGTAGGTGGAAGTGGACAGCAGTGAAAGGAAGAGATACACAAATCAAATGTTCCCGCAGAAAAAATGTCCAAATTGCGGCCTTAGTTTTTGCGTCTCGAGCTCAAGGTCGGTGGTTCTACGACCAACGATGCCTATTATAGCTCGAACAGAGGTATCTCCACACCTCAAAGTAAATTCGCTGACCTATACCGACAGCATTGCAGGCTTTGAACCAGTATTGTTCGACTTCCTCCCTCCTGACTTCTCCGAGGTGTGTCTACTTACGGGTGCTTCACTAGACAGGGAAAGATGTGTCTATCCCAGTCCGCAGATCGAAATGCACACCCACTTTCCGCCTCCTGCATACAATGCACATATTAAACAACTTATGTGCATTACATTTGTAATTCCTAAGGTGGAAGGTTGACGACTAAGGCGACGGTGAAAGAAGGAGCTGTTTGTTTAACTGTCTAGTTCTAGTAAGGAGCCGATTTGAGACCTTCCCATTGTGCCCTCCTTCGGAGTCCCGAACCTTGAGCTGTCAGTAGTCCAAAGCCCCTCTGTGCACCAGCAGTGTCTGAGTGATGAATTCGGTTTGGATTTCAGGCTGCTAAACGAGATCAGAGAAGATGGTCTTGACACCATTTTACAATCAAAGTTTTCAGTCTAAGCACCTATTATTCTGCAAGAAGCAAGCACCAATATTTGTGTAAAAAAAGGCCAAGATTTGGTGCAAAGTTGGTGGGAGTGAAGAGGACTGAAAGCAAAGTAATGATAATGGATGCGTTGGTGTTAAAATAATCCCAGTTCCGTGTGTAGTCAATTCCTTCATCGGTTGGTCAGGTGGGGCATCGCTTACCGCTCGTAATGGGAGCGTAGTGCTAAAGAAAATTGGTGTTTTGATTAGCCAAAAAGCTGCTCAGGTCGTTTCTAATAAATTTTGTACTTCCGGAAATAATATGCACACCCCAAAACAGTCATCTTGTGTTTGTATGCGTGTGTGCGCGCCCTACATTGAATTTTACGTCCGGTCCGCGACTGAGCAGGTGGGTGGCGGGTGGAGGGCAGCAGCGAGGGATATTAATGTGGAGGCAAGTGAAGGGGAGTGAGGCAGGCATTAACTGTGTGGATTTGACGTTTTCGCCTAGAAACCCGAGAAACAATGTGTCCACGGTGTCTGCATGTCCCCAAATCATGCGCTGCTTTGCTTCGCGTTGGAGGTGCATTGCCTTGGCCTGCCTTGGCTTGTGTGTGGGGACAGGAAACCGGAAATCTTGCCAAAAGTTTAGAAAAAAATGAAGTAGATTGTTCTGAACCTCCTTTTTTCGTCTCTGCTTTTAATTCTGCTTATTAATCACGGACAGGGATATGGGTGACCAAGTCGCTAA
The DNA here is from genome assembly GCA_900622495.1 of Hydatigera taeniaeformis. Taxonomy (NCBI): domain Eukaryota; kingdom Metazoa; phylum Platyhelminthes; class Cestoda; order Cyclophyllidea; family Taeniidae; genus Hydatigera; species Hydatigera taeniaeformis. The sequence continues at coordinate 60,073 of UYWX01020444.1, read as the reverse complement.
GGTAAACTGGGGGAATGTGTTTTGAAAGGTCAAGTCGGCTCTGTCAGAGAGGCGGATGTGGCCTTTGTTGCCTCTGATCAAAGGGGGACACACATTCTGGTTTGAAGACTTTGTACTGCATTAATTTCTCTTTCCACTTTTTGTGATCGATTGTTGGTGGGCTCGAGGTGACAGACTGTTTTACTGCCTCAAAATTGTCCATTCACCTAGCAAGCCGAAGCATGGAATACCGACGGGGTTGTGACGGACCTCTACAAAAAAACCGTCTCTCTACTGTCTGCATCAAACAAAGAGCGTTGGATGGGTCAAACCTAGTTGTCATTAGTAAAGTCGAGTTTAAGGGTTTTGGATTGAAGCTGATGGTCGTTAATAACTGAGATGCTGCAGAGTCGGCGCCGCCCAACATCCGCTGGACTGGACCAGGAGCGTCAAAGAGTCCTCTACACGTATTCTGCTTGAGACTTTTTTCGCTCAGATGTCTTCAGAGAAGTTCCAGTACACAACATGGGAAAACTTACTTAATTCGGAGGCACGGGTAATCCGTTTGTGCCTGTTCCATTCAACGAGAGGGACGACGAGTGAGTCTGTCAATCAGCCCAACAGGCTACCACCCAAGTTTAGGACAGCCAAGTGATTCCTCATTTGCATTGTGATGTCCCTTGAAGGGTTCACAGATGACAGTCAAGATCAACTTCAAGTTTGCTATCCAACATTACCTTCTCTGCAAAAAAAAGACTACCACTTAACTAAAAGTTCACAAAATCTTCACCACTATCAAAGACGAATAAAACCTGAAACAAAACCTACGATAGCGTTTCACATTTTTTTTGTGACTAGAGAAAAAAAACTACTGTCAAATAATTAAATGTGGAGGCGCTTTTTTACGCAAATTGTTCAGGACGTTGTGCAGGTAGGGTGTGACGAAGTCTTAGCAGGCAGTGCGATGTGTTCCACCCAGTATAAGTTCAAAGTTTTCACCATCACTGGAACTCTGTTTTCACTATTCGCACTCAAGTGAGGATTACGAATCACCAAGGCAACAAGTGTGACTGCTACACACAAGAAGAGTCTGATGGAATCTACCGAAATAAGTTAAATGGGTATGTATGAGGTAATCACACACAAGCATAAATCCATACCCATTTACTATTAAAACACACCATGCTCCACTAAGAAAGAAATTTTCGTTACCTTGAGGAGTCATTAGGCATACACTTCAAGTATAGGAGCTGAGTGAGTACATTTACCAAAAAGTACAGCTTCCCGCAAGCCAACAATAAGGGGATACTGTCTTGAGGTCCACAGCCGCAATAAAGTGAATTTAGGTGAAGTAGAACGCAGCAATGGGAAATGCAAAACCTCTTAATTTAGAGCCCTCAAGAGTGCTGTCGAAACACAAAGGTCCTGGAGGCATTGGCAAGGTCAAATGTACAGGTCACCCCGAGGAAGGCCGGTGACGGCGTTCCTCCGCTGAAGCTAAGTTTCGGAAACGACTGATGACTTAAGATTCGGAGGAGCTGAATTCAGCGAAAATTTTAAGTAATGCTTGATCTTCTGTAAATGTTGGGCAGTTGGCTACCACCAAATAATCGTGAAGGCACCTTTTCCGCAGCAATCAAAAATAATGTCACAGACGAATAGGTAAGATGGCTTCAGTTGTGCAAAAAAGCAAACATTTCACTTTAGGTGTGGTAAAAAGTGGCGAAGAGGCAGTGACAGGTGCAGCACGATCGGTTGCCATTAAATAGGCAGTTATGCGCACAAATGAGCTGGAACACGTGGAAAAAAGCAGCACCACAAACATGTTTTGCTTTTTTGGGGAAATTAGAGTGACTTTGGTTCGCTCACATGCGTCATTAAGCACAACCAAAAGTTTACGCCCCAGCATGCATCACAGCGAAGTGAATGTGGAAGGTTTGATTTACTCATGAAAATTTGAGCAATATCTCAGGAAAGGCGCTTCATTTTGGTACTCAAATAATAGTCTTTGCGAAGCAAATAAACGAAACTGTCGGTAATGTCGACAAAAAGTTCACGCGTATGAAAGTACTCTGGGTAACATAGCCCTGATCCTAAGCTGTCGTGAACAAAAGAGATGTATTTCACCATCTCAAAATAACCCAACACTTGAAAGAAAAAGACGTGCAGATGTAGACGCGGTCAAGTTAGCGCCAACAATAATTTTAACTGATCAACTGTGATGCGAATACCCTCAAATCCAACGTAGGAAACGTCCTCTAGTCTTAAAATACAGTCGCTACTACAGTTTGGAAAAAGAAGCTATCAAATAAAAACAAAAATGCATTAATTGCACAAGAACGAAAAAAATACTTTAATTGCAAATATTTTATGTGATGGTAACAAATTGCACTTAGTGACGCAGCAGAAAAGAAAGCTCTAAAAAATCCTAACCCCAAAACGATTATCGATGGTGTTATTACACAGAAGTAGAGGCAAACATTCGAAGCAACCCAGTTGGCTGATTGTACCCCATTATTTTAGGAAATGCTTGCAACCGTGTGTACCTAACAATCAGGAACTTTCATCAATTATATTGCATCAACAAAATATCCCTGCATGAAGAGATGCCTCAACGTTATGATAGGCTGAAGGGAATGTCAGGAGATTTGCGTGGTTCTTACAACTAGATGTTGTTGTAGTGCACGTTTTAGGAACTTTTAATGCAGAAAGTGAATAGTAATGTGTGCTCAAAAAAGAATGGCAAACTTCTTACGATGATCGCAGTTTTATTTGTGAGCTTATCCATGTTAAAGCCAAGATTTCTTTGTATACACATGTGTATAAACTCTGTCCTTAATCACTACGAATAAAATGCTGGGGAATTTTATGCATTTGTCTAAATAAAATCTGACTTTTGATAATAGATAGCTTAAGGAAAACTATACTTGTTTGAACATTTAATACTGAGGTGCGCTCTTTATGTATCTCCACCACCAGCCAATTAGAGCATGGAGTCTAATGGGGTTGCCGTGAATGACTTTCAAGAACGAAAAGGAAAGGACAAAGTAGTTTGATTACATTTACCAAGCTTATTAGTCTAGCGTCCGCTATTTTTTTTAAGCCCCAAATTTAAACCAAATTGGCCTCTTAACGCAATTGAGCTTCAGAAGCTGCTTGGTTTATGCTTCCTGCCACAGCACTACCGACAATGGCCTAAGTAATTTTGTCGGGTAATTCTTCATCTATTGAATGGTAGATGGGCCATATTGAAACGCCCTCTTCTGGTTAAATCAGTTGTTTTGATCGAATATGACGGGTTTCCTGGAAATGTTACCGATTCGTCGCTTTTCTCGCAGATGTTTGATAAAGTTGGTCTCTTACCTTATTATCATTTTCATTTAGACTATTCGTTTCCTCTCTCCAGCGAATTATGAGTCCTCTTGGGAGTTTGAACTTTTAATGGTCCCCTCGTCCTACCTTAGTGTACACGCTCGGGAAATGGCCCGTAAGTGTCAAAATTTTTTTACAGAGGTAGAAATGAGTTTATCCATAAAGGGGAACTTTTCTCTTTAGACTCTCATAGAGCTGTAACCACTCCTGTTGGCCCAAAGCGCTCGATAGATCCTTCAGCAGTTTCGCTCTCTAACCTGATTCAAAACAAATCCTATAAAGTGGCGAAGCTGGAGTCCGAGCATCCAAATTCTGAAGCTCCGTTCCCACTTCCTGAGCCTCTAAGTGATGACATCTTTGATCGCACTTCACTGCTTTTGAGTTTGGAACAGATGATTGAAGAGAAGATACCCCTTCCTAAGGAAGAAGCAGGCATGAGTTGGCAAAACTCTTGGTCATCTTTCGTAACTTTGAAGGAACAATTCGAACCAGTGACAGCACATAGTCCAATGTTCGCACTTGACTGTGAAATGGTTCTGACTCCTGCTGGCAATGAGTTAGCCCGAGTTACAATAGTTGATGAGATTGGTTGTATCCTGTTGGATAAACTTGTGAAACCACGTAATCCAGTGGAGGACTATTTGACTAGGTACTTTCTATATAGATACCATTTTCATACTATTTTATTCATTTAATTTGCTTTTTTGTTGGTTGTAGGTATAGCGGCATTACTCGTGAAATGTTAGCGAGTATTGATACCCGAGTCGAGGATGTTCAAAAGGAACTGGGTCAACTCATTCCTGGTGACGCAATTCTTGTCGGTCACTCAATAATGAACGATCTAAAGGCTCTAAAAGTAGTTCGGCCACACATTGTGCAATGCCACTCTTAAACTTGTTTCCATTCAGATCTTTCATCCATATCTCATTGATACGAGTGTGATCTACAACATGTCACAGGTGCGGTCAGGCAAGCCACGGTTGAGGAATCTTACGCGCGCTTTTCTAGGGTAAGTCCTCCCGGATTACGATATAGCTAAAAGAGTTGAAGATTAATAAAATAGAATCCTGTTCCAGTTTGATGGCCGAGTCAGAATATGTCATTGCTTTGTTTATTGGATCTTCTTTTGTCGTCAGCGTCGTTTTTTCTGCTTTATGTCGCTTTGTGCGGTTGAGCTCAACCATCAGGCTAAGAATAAGCTTGAATTTGACAGTTCGTACGGTTACGTAATTTCACTGGCTTGCATTGACGTGACCTGTTTGCTCAGTTGTACTGAGCGTTGAATTGTGTCCCGTGGTGGGTATTATTTGTGTACTTTTCATTTTAAACACTGTAGCTGTAAAACAAACTAAGTCACTTTGATTGAGGCCTTTTCTTGAATCTTCGTCGCCTGACAAGTGTTTAAATTTTGGGGCCCTTCTACCATTTCCTTAAATCCCTTTTAACAATGCAAAATCTCTAAATTTTCGATTTTCAAGAGAAGATTATATTTAGTCTTTCTGACACCTCTAGCTTCAACCAGATATCGATTTTCTGCTGTTCATTGCATCAGAGTTGAACCCAGACCGGTTGGCGTGACTTAATTAAACATTCCCTTGTAAGGTCCTGCAGATTTTGTCAACGTTTAAGCGCTGCGTCTGATCGCTAAAATCAAAACTAGTGCTGCCACCAATGGGGAATGTGATTGTGGGAGGCAGTCTTGTTACAAGCGTAGCCGCAACTACAAAAGGGATTGGAAGGTCTTTCGATTTCCTTCGCTGTCCTATTACAGAATCTTACTTCACTAATCCTATGCCACCAGGCAAACTATTCAGAGTGGACACAAAGGACATTCTTCAGCTGAAGACGCAAAGGCCACCTTGGATCTTGTTCGCCTGAAACTCAGTCAATGTAAGGCTACATATTTGCTTAAAAATGTTACCGAATCTATCATTTTAAGGGTTTCTTTTGCACTCTTTCAAAACAAAGAGCTAGAAGTTAGTATACTCTAACGGCGTAGCATTTGAGAGACGCCTGTTATTATTTCCCAACTTCTTCCGCTTAGCTCTTGAATTTGGTGACGTCACAACACCTTGGCGCTTCCCGCAGGATTATCTCCAACCCTCAAACGAAAAGACCGTTGAAACGAAGGACGAAATACAGGTGGGAGAATGTCCGATCTTCAAGTTTTATTTTATTTCAACACCTAAAACTCCAAATAATTGCACTATAATGGTTATACTTCACGCTCTAGTTGAAGGAGGTGAGTTATTTCTGTATTTTCCCTTAATACTTTCCGTTTTTATCAATTTGGGACCTGTGGACTTAAATAGTCTTCTTTGGTATATGATTAAGTGGTACTGACTGGTGTTTGCTACCATTAAATTAGTTTTGATTCGTAAAGAGGTTACAGGTTAAAAGCAGTCGTCTGGTAAGGTTGTGGAGCAACGAAATGCCTTTTGCACACTTAAAATAATAATTAAACGGTAGCAGTATCTTTTCTTGAATGAACTTGATTGATTAAAATAAGCATTTTGGGACATGTGATTTCCTCTCTGCAATTCACTCTGATCCGACGGGTTGCTTTTATGCACCAATCGGGAGATCAATTTCAGTGGTTTCAGTTTGCAGGTATCAATGCGATTGCGTAGGAATGCGGAAGCTGGAAGAGGAGAATGAGGAGGGAATACAAATGAGCCAATGCTCACTAGTGTGAATCTTTGCCTGTCTAGATTTTTTCGTCCGTGAAAGTACGAGATCTTGCAATGTCTCGCAAGCGTTGAGTATCATTGCCACTGGTTGGCAAGTGCAGACTGCTTCTAATCTAAGGTAACATTTTTGACTGAGGGTAGCTGGCACGTGTTGTGGGAATGGGAGAGCGAAGCGTGTCTCTTTGGGAAAGTCAGAGGGGTGTGCTTCCCTGTAACGCTCATTGGAATGGTAGGGCTCAAATTTCATGCTTCATAAGAAGTCGACTTATTCGGGCATGAATAAGTGTAGCCTAAAGCGGTGGGATGAGATGAAGCAATGTGTTTCAAAGCTTGTAGCCATTTGTTGGTGCTTGTAGATGAGATTCTTTAACCTCTGTTGTCAATGAGTTTTCGTAAATGCTAGAGGTAGTGGCCATCGTTACTCTTGCCAAAAATGACTTTGAACAGTGCTTGGTTCGTTAAAGAGTGAAAAGGAGAGATTTGCGTTGATTTGTGATGCATCATGCAGAGGAGTGATAAATAGTCGGAATCTCTCAAATTATCCTTCAAATCGCTAGGAATTCCGTTCTACTACCGTATGTCGCGCCTTCTCGAACCGGTTCGGAGGGTTTAGCAGCTTCGGAAAAGCCTGAGTAGGTTGGGATCGTAAGGTGAGGAGGTAGGAATCGTACTCGTTGGGGTATTTCAGTCGAAGTCTGTCACTGGACGTGGTTGCAGTGAAAGGCCAACGTTGTAAAACAATAAGAATCACTGTTTGCAGTGCATGCATTTGTCAAGCCATGTAGAGAATGCTTTTAATTTTTGTATTCTTTTCTCGTCAGCCAATGAACTTGAGCCTGTCAGTTTAAATGACCCTTCTACACTTACTCGTCTAAGCTGGATTGAGGCTGTCTGGCTTTTAAGGAATTATTTGAGTCCTTTTACTATTATGATTATCCGGATGAAGTGGTTTAATTGTTTCCATAAGTGTCATGTCTGTTATTGTTCCCATTTCTTGCGTTGCATTAGGAACGGTGCATTGTTCTTCTGAGTCTTTAAAAATGATTGTTTAAGGCTATTTATCGTTTTGTCCGCCTCTTAATGGATCTAATTATGCTCTCTCAGGTGATTTTTGTCCCAGCTTGCGTAAGACGTGACTTTAGTGAGCATTAAAATCTTATCGCCTCATTTCCGTAACTTAGTGCTTCAGTATCAACTCTAATTTGCATATGCTTCGTAATTAATGGTCTACCAAAGCTCTACTCACTATACCTAATGTTCTCGGGTGACTATGTTCTTTCTCTAATGTTTCTACTTGCGCACAACTCGTTGCATCCAAAATTGGTGTCAACGATCCTTCCAACACTCATCCAGGGAAATCAATTCAGGCGTGTAATAGAGCCAAACATTGGAAGTTTTCTTGACCTCACCTTGGTTCAAGAATCACCCTTAAATTGGGCTTTGTGTGGCTACCTATGGTGGCAAAGTGTAAACGGTTGGGCCGCATTAGTAGCGTCATATCTGGCTCTGCCTTCTGGCCGTATCTCGCCTGACGTGTTAGAACGAGCGCACAAGTTGAGTACGAATGTCAGTAAGCTGATTTTTGGATGGTGGAGATCCTCCAAAGAGATGGACGGTTTTCTTTGAAATCCGAAATAATTTTAGGCACCAACTTCTCGTTTGTAAACATAGGCAGCTACTTTTAGTTTAGTGAAGCGCAGGATCACATTCATTCATTGTTGACACCATTTTTGGAGCCTAGAGTTTAGGTATTCTCACTTGAGGACGCTTCTCGCCGTTGTGTTTTATCGCAAATGGACTGTATAGATGTGTCATTTGAAACCACTTCCAATAGTTGACTACTCCCTGATTTTTCGTGAAGTCAGAAGCTCATTGCCATGAAGGTACATGGATTGAATCTTATTGACTTAACCACAGCAAATCGCCTCTTCACCTTCGGATGCTACCTCCAGCAATGCTGTTTTGTCGGGGCTGGACTGTTTGAGTAGCGTCCACCAAGGAAAACTTTTCCACGGGCAGTCACCTTAACTGCTAGTCAAGAATTACCTATCTTCCGACATTTAGATCATCCTTTGTTCTTACCGACATTCCTTCACTCTTTTTTAGCCTTCATCAAAGCCATCGGTTGCTAATTTGACCAAACTTCTGGCTAGGGGCGCATTAACAGTGCCGGAGACTTTGCGTCCCTACCTCGCCTTTCTCTGTCGCATCTACACTAATCCCACGCCGCCCTTCCACTTGACTGACCACCTCTTGGCCGATCTTAAGGTTAGCAGTTGTGTACATATGGAGAAGCCAGCGGTGATGGGGTTGGATGCGGAAGGTGAGGAGGGGAAGGAAGATGAGATGTGTACAATGCGTCCCTTCCTTAAACGTCCTGGGAAGAAGGCGACAAAGTGGATTGCAGAGAATTCTCAGAAAGTGAAATTTCTCATGACTCGAGTTGGCCGTCCGGAGAAATGGAACAAGATGGCAAGTTTGTGGGCTTATCTGGCCCATTTAACACCTCCCTTCTCTCTTCACTTCTTCGAAATTGGTATTGTTTCAAGTGTCGGTTCTTCATCCTATTTTTCGACTGACACCTAAGCTCTTCACATTGAGTGTAGTTCCACACTATTTACTGTTAAAGACGCACAAGTCTTGATTTCAGTCAACTTATCAACGTGTCGAAGTCCCGAGGAGTTCAGTCGGGGGCGAGCCCCGGGTTTCCACTTAGTCCCATGCTCAGTTGAACCGTTCTGTGTCATAATGAATTTTGTGGAGTTTAATGATATTCTTAAGTAAAAATTTAAAGGACGATTTACTGGACAAGTTCCTCGCTGAGTGCTTTTCTTGTGCGAATCGCTTTCCTTGAGACCGCTTTCCCGGGAGCGACGCGATACTGTTAATCTAAGTTTCCCATTGTATCGCCGTACGCAACGTTCGGGCGTTGCTGCCATCTGAAGTCAACATCTCTGGCTTACTTGTTCGTTAACCAGAACTTTGTAGGGTTTGTGTTTTTGTCGACAGTCGGCACAATTTGGATGAATCCCTTTGAATTCATTCACTCACGTCAAATGCATCCCTTGCATGGCATTCACTTGTAATTTCGGAAAGCGGATCTTGCGATTTCTTGAGTTGGGAGCGACTAAGTTTAGAATGCTCCTGAGAGCCAACAATCCTCTGAAGAATTCTCTTTTAGGATCCAATTGGAAGTCTGGTTCTAATGCTTCCATTCTGTACATGTGACCTTGCAACCGTGAATTGCTTTTTCCCAAGGATGAGGATAATGAACACTGAGAGGACTGAGAAATATGGCAGCATGGTGATTAAAAGCGAAGCTAGGGGTGGGGACAGGAGTACAAAACAGTGAGCAAGCTCGACTGTTTCTCTTTCCTTCATCAATGACATAAGTCTTCAAAGTACGGAAATCAAGTGTGATAGTGCGAAGATTTGGCTGGAGTCTTATTTGTACATCACCCGTAAAAAATTACCACTTCAAGGAACACCGACTCACATTATCCCAGTATTTGAGGATGAGGTTTGGGATTTACCCGACTAGGTGGCGTGCTGCTCCTCCTTTAATCGTCTACTTAGAGCCAAGTCTACTGCTGATGGCAGTTAGTGGGAGAGTGAGCCGTAAGTGTGACTAAATTGTGCCATTACGTAGTGAAAGGCTGTAAGTTTGCGGTTCACTTGACATGCCTTTCCAATCCCCTTATTTTTTCAGTTTCCCCCTACTGTAATGTTTGGTAATGCTGTCAGCAGTAATTTGGATGCCATCGCCGTGGAAATTGGATTGCAGAAGCTTGAAGAGTGCCACATAAGTCTGAGAGCTGTTTAACCCACAAGTCAAAACTTGGAAATGACAGCGGCTTCCCTTTCGCCTTGCAGAAAGAGACAGAGGCCTTCCAAAAATTCGCCACCAACATTTACATGCAACTGCGTCCGCATTCTCTTCTAATCATCATCTGTTCGGGGAAAAAGGACCCACACAGTGCAAATAACCCTCGAGGCATTGTGAAACCCCCGGCCAAGATCTCCCAAGCCTTCCTTACTCTTACCACTCCTGCCGCATTTACCGAGAAGTTTCAATCTCAACGACAATCATCGCCAGCTTCGCCTAGCGAGTAGTCAGGTCTTGTGTGTGTGGCACTGTAAATATAAAGTGGAAATCCTGGCAAAGAAGCCTAGCCTTTTTGCGTGTACCTCTCTGGGGATGACTTGTCTGAATGATCGGTTGCGTTATTTGAAGCTTTGATTGATCCTTTCAGTTACACGCAGAGCACTACTTACAGCGTTTTGTTTGATTTGATGTGTTTCGCACTAACCTTTAGTACACATATTCGTTCAAATTAAATCTTGACGAATGTGTGAATGTGGACTGGAAATCGCCTCGATCCTTTCGTCGCTATCTCATGTAGACCAGCCTCCGATGGTTTGCACAATTGAAGTACCTTGATGCTGAGGTGTTGAGCATCCTACTATCGTAGCTAATCGCACTAGAGGGCTTCTGTAAATGCAGGAAGCTTGGACTAAACTACGTGTCCACATTGTATGGGTTAGCCGGTTCATGACGCAATATTTGCGTGTAGAAGGACCTCGATGACATGAAAGTTGTCAGTAGAGATGTGCAAATTGCAGGTTTTGGTGTAAGTTAAGCACGTACCACAGCACCTAGAGGTCGTTATCCATATCGTTGTGGGGCATGAGGTGGTGAGCCTGCTCAAACAATCTACTTGGACTATGGTTCTTTTGAAGTTGTCCTTCCCTCTCACATTCGTAGGTAGAAGAGTCAGAAGAACTACTTTTCGACCCTGAAAGCATTTCCAATCTTCCCGACCACCTTCTCGTCTACGAATACCAAGCAGGAGGTCACGGATCGCTAGCTAAATGGGCGGACTACAAGAGTAGGTGTTTAAGACATTCAGCAGTTCAGTTTGAACTGGAACTTACAATCTAACAACTCCGCAGTGTGAGGGTGTTTTTCCGTTGCCTCTACACAAGGTATAAAAATTTAGATGAATTCTATCACTGACGTTTATATTCATCGGAGCGTTGTAAGGTGATAAACTCCTTATCAAAATCTCTCAACTACCGTAAATGGATAGCCAGGCTGTTTATGGAATGCCTGTCTCATCTTGCACGGTTGATCAAGCCGCTTTACAAAAGATGTTTCCTGTTATAACAGCGATAGATGCAATAAACTGCGCTTTCCAAAGTTCAAAAAGCTGATGCATCTCAAAAACAATGTTTATCTTTCGCTCTTGCTCTTTTCCACAGTGCTTCGACATCCCCAAGAATCAATCGTCTACAAGAGGCTACCGCCAGACAAGCGAGGTGTTCTAGAGGCCAATTTCTACTTCAAAGTCTTTAAGGTGGACGCTCCACCTGAAATTGCAAAATTGAGATCTATTGTGCCCGCATTTCACGGTCTCTTTCGAGATTCAAATGCTGGTCCGTGTTCTCTAAATGCTTTCCCTACTATTGTGTTGTTAAGTAGACGGTTTACTGAGCATTAATTCTTTTGTTCTTCAATGCAGGTCTCTACATTGGGTTGGAAGACGTTTTGGCCGGTTTAACGAATCCTAGTGTCTGCGACTTGAAGATGGGCCGCGTCGCCTGTCCACCCGATGCAAGTGAGGCTAAGATTAGAGCTGAAAACGCTAAATATGCCCATCGTGACACTGTGGGATTCCTCTTTACTGGCATGAAGGTAGACGCCTTTCAGTAGTATCTTCGTTGCCCTCCCTTCAAACAATGCCAAGTTGTAGGTTTATTTGTATAGCTAAGCACTAAGGTTCGATTTAGTCGCTTTCGACCTTATGTCCTTCATAGACACTTATGTTTTCGTCATATTTTAACATTGTTGCTTGTGCTATCATGCTCTATTATCCTTATTCAGCTTTGATTTCGCAACCGAAGTAGGCTTTAATACCGAATTCCGCAATTATTGCCTTGTATGGGGATGGACTGTAATGCTGCCTTTCCCTTTCTCAAGGTCTATGACCAGAAGTCGAGGCGTTATCTGACGGTTCCTCGGCACTATGGTCGCAGTTTGGACTCTGAATCAGTCTATTTCAACGGTAAGCATTTCATCATTTACTAGCAGAAACGAGGTTATGAAGTTTATCCTGCATTAAACTTCGCTTGCTTAGATCTGGAATGAAAATCAAATGTGTTGCATTCTGTAGGGAAACCTCCTTTGAACTGATTATGTAATATTGAGTCGGTGGGCGTAATGACCTTTGGGTTTTTCAGGCACATAAACCAATCATTCGCGATGGCGGGAAGAAGTAACAAAATACTTTTGGTGTGCAAACTTGAAGAAAACATCTCAGAACACTGTCACGCTTTTATGTCAAAAGTAAAAAAGTCGATCTTCGAAAAGCTGGCTTGGAGGCTCAATACCTTCCTACTACAGGACTGAGTTCAAGACGCGTTTGCTGGTTTTAGACAATCACATCTTTTCAAGGCCTTGTGTTTATACCCCGGTCTCCTAGATTCCGTAACATTACCAGCCGTAACCCGTAAATCAAAGCCTCATAGGGTAAATAATAAGTAGTTGCAAAAGAAGTAGGCAATGCAGTCTGGTCAAGTTATGCACTGCAATGACTTAGACAGTACATGCAATCGACAAATATGGTGATATGCTTTGACGACAAAGCATTACGTTGGCTGTAAATGTTATCCTAGTGGATCATATCTTGGGTGAATGATCCTCTTCTCCCATTGTAGCTCTGCTGCCATTTCTACAGGGCAACCTCCGCTTGGCACAAGCCTTCTTGCCTCGTCTGGAATCCGTGCGGTCGATATTTGAGGATGTACCACGTCCACCAATGGGGTTCTATCGTTCTTCTTTGATATTGGCCTATGATCAGTATCAGTCAAACGTGGTTGTTCGCTTGGTGGATTTTGCACATTGGAGACCAATTTCCGAGATTGATGATCCTTCCGGCATCATTCATGGACTAAATACTCTCATAAGTTTTTTGAGTCGCGCTGATGTTCTTCCTAGCGTCGGCTACTTTGCTCCATTCACTGTGATTCAGTAACAGGGTTCTATTCGGTTTTCCTTCTGGGCTTCGGGAGTGCTCGGCGCGACCCATACTCGGTGGTAGGATGGTTGGATGGTGTGCAAGGTCAGCTTCGGTCGAGGTGGGGCTTGGGTATTGGATGCTGAAACGGGTAGGGAGTAGGTGTTTGATCACAGTGTTTTGCTCATAGTTGGTAGCGAAATCACTAGAAAAATGCTTTTTTCCAATTATTGTGGTTTGTTTGGTCGTATATTCAATCCGCGTGTATGATTTAAAATGAGTATTTCATTGTACAGCTCAATACACACGAGGCCGTTACCTCAAGGTGAATTGTCTAGCTTCTGATTAGTGCATTCACGAAGTTCGTGTTCTGATTGGTCTGTATTAATTTTGGCGGCTAAACAAATTTAGCTTGGCTATGCTTACCCTTCGTGACGGTATCATTTGGATTTAGCACTCCCTTTGCATGTCGTTGATGATATGGGCGTTTGCTTTACTTTGCTTTGCACTTAGCAATTTGGTCTCAGCCAAGGAAACGATCGGGGGTTTGCCCATAAATACGGAATACCTGATTGTCAGGACCACTTTAAGGGCATTTGTAACAGCAAATGACACTGATTATGTTTCTAGTTACACCGATCCTGCTGATTCCTTCACTATTTCGATCCACTGTGATCCCAGGAGGCTTCGTGCTTTTGAAAACTTGGGCGATTATAACCTAACATGTAGTCTTTCACATTCCTCAGATAAGGATATTTCTCTCAATTTCACATCGGATTATCCGGTTTCTGTCAGGCTTGCCGATCAATTTATCCTCAACTTGTCTGCATCGACGATTCAAACCACTCAGTATGTTACTTTTCCTTTGGTGGTGTCACAAATCGGTGATGCATACATAATTGCTCGGGCCATTGTCCTCGGCAAATCTCATTTAGCACTGGGAGTGAGGATATTGGTTCTTCGAGAAAGCGGAATCGTTGATCTGATCTTTCGTATCGGTTTGATTATCCTTCTTATGTTGGCAACATTCTTCATGGGCTGCGAGGTTGATATTAATGTTATCAAGTCCTATGCGAAGAAACCGGTTGGACCGATTTTGGGATTTTGTTGTCAATTTATCATCATGCCTGGTGTACGTAACCCATATTGACGTTGATGTTTTCAAAGCTCTTATGCTCTCAAACTTTTTCTGGTGGTTGTCCGTTCCCTACAATTTATCCCCATCATCCTTTTTCCACTTATGGCTTAATAGATGGTTTTTTTCAAACATTGGAGAGGTTACATATTTCTTATTATCAATTATTCTATTTTCCTACCGTTGTGTGTTTAAAAACTGGGAACGGAGCAGCTATCTATTTCTTGTATGAGTAAGCTGCAAATTTTTTACTGCATCACTTTCGGTAGTTTAAAACTGGACTTGGCTTGTTTTCACTCCAAAATTTTGAATACATGGTCCCTCTATTTTCCCTCATTATATTTCCAGCGTTGAAAGGCAGCTGAGGATTGGTTGTATTTCGTTGAATTGCCGTTTTCAACACGGTTGAATTTTGTGTGACATATTCCTCATATTGCGTTTAAATTAGGGGATCTAGAAATTATGAGGTATCAAATCACTATAGTACAATAGATTTATGGCTGAATTTTTTCGACGCTTCGATAGGTTTTTAAATTTTAGTTCGCTAATAGTGTTTACTGATGCCTCCTTTCTTTTCAGGTGTCCATAGCACTGGCAAAGTTGACACCTATTAATCCCGCTTTTGGCTTCGGCCTCTTCATCAGTGGCTGCTGTCCTGGTGGTGGTGCCTCAAATGTTTGGACACGCCTCCTAGGTGGCGATCTCGACCTTAGCCTCACCATGACCCTCTTTAGTTCTCTAGCTGCTCTTGGTGAGTCGCTATGGCTGCCTGTTTACTTGTTTTACGTTGGGTTAAGCTCGTATGACACAATGTGAATCACGCCGCCACTACTTTTGGGCACAAACGAAAATTGAAAAATGGCATTTCACTGCTGCTATGTCTGCCTGCTTTTCATTGTTCCATCGCCTTCTCTACCAACTCTGTTATTTCTTAATTGGGTTTGAAATTAGCTATTTTTTACTCTTATTATTCCAACTGGAAGTTACCAGTTTACCTTTTTAATACTTTGTAACTTTTTGCACTGGAGGACTTAAGGCATTGAAAGTGCTTGAGTAATGAGCAGCTATATTATGCTAGTGTTTTTTGGCACTTTTCAGCTCAATAAGCTGCCAATCTCTCCCATAGGTAAACAAAAATTTGTTATAGCTGCCCTCATTGGAGTAACTTCGTCACCTCATAATCAATGAATCACATTTCGCTCTGCCATTCTATGCATTTATCAAAGGGAATGGATTTCAGTAATATTGTCATTGTACCGACGTAAATCGTTTCCACAAATTTTATTGAAAGCTGGGCTTGGAAGTCAGCAGTGGTTTTGAAGACTGCGGTGTGGCAAAGCGCATTCGCATAAATTGCTAAATAGGTCAGTGGGTTAACGTTGTGAGTAAGTTAAGGGAGTAGGAATGGGTGCATTCCAATGCTTAAGTGCTTCAAAACTCTAGTCCAAGTCTTTTATGCCTAAATTCTTGCTTTTACTAAGCATATTTGTCATATCAAACATCTCCAACACAGAAAAGGTGCCTCGATGCTCCGACGTCGCACCAACTCAACAAACGTGTAAACTCAGTGCATCCACATATTTGGCTACTTCGTTACATAAACTCACACAAAACGAACAAGCTCACTAGGTTAGTGTTGTGGCAAGAGAAGAGCAGAAAAGCCTCTTAAGCTCTCATATAGACCCTTCAGGACAGTCACTTGATCGTATCGCAGTCATAGCTGCCCTTTGTGGCTTCTGTGTGTTTAACCAATTATTGTTTAACGTTTACACACGAAATCGGTGGCGGCTTTGTGGGTGAACTCTGGTTAGGTCACTGATTCGGCGCCATCCTGACATTTTATGTTACAATTATCGACCGGCAATACTTTTCCAAGCGTGTGTTAATTACAAATAGTGGACCTGTGTGTAATGCAGTTGCTACGTCGCAATCATAGGTGACGTGGACGGTTTGGCCTGCGTGGGCGTATTGCGTGCTGCTGAAGCCAGGTGAATGCGCAATCCATTGGGTGGTCACTATGATGCCCCCTCAAACAAGTTAGTGTTTATTAAGGCTACTCATTTTGACTGCACAAAATGTCTGTGTTGTTGATTAAAAGTCAAACAGTGAGGGTTCTCTGCTCCTCTGTCAAGACTGCGCAATTCAGTTAGCAGTGCAGTATGTGCGCTTGCCTTGTAAACTTTTGCTTCAAAAAAAGGACAGGGCAGAGGTCATCCATTGATTGTTTATGCGCGAGGTGTTTAAAATGGGAGCTTCGAACTTAACATCGTAAGCAATGCTTTGGAGGTGGATTTTAAAGTTCTTTTCACCTTGTTTTTGAAGTAGTGTCCTTTTCGGTAGGGACGATATCGCCACCATAGTTGAATAAGTTCCTGTCTCGTGGTCCGAGCGGATGAAAAGGCAGCGAGAAGGCCTTATTGTGAGTTATACAACAGTATCCTCTGCTAGTAACTTTTTCCTCTACTTTCTACACCTAAACTTTTGAATTCAATCATGAATTAGCTCTCGTGGTCGAGATGTGCTGCACAAAGGGATCGCAAGAGGTGTCAGATGGCGGCTTATTTTTACTTCTGTTCTCATGTTTGTGGAAATTGAAAGTGTTTGAATTTTCTGAGGTGTCGTAATGGCCTAGTGTTACACAGTGGCGGTGGCTCCTACTTGGCGCTGCATTGTGTGTCTCTACGGCAATCCGGCGGTCAGGTAATAAAACAGGTGTGCGGGTAGACACGTAGGCGACAGATTGGACGATTAAATGCGTGGTTTATCATTCTCTCTAAAGCCTTCTCTTCTTATGTTTGTAGTGTTAGCTGTTTGTTGGTTTCCTGATATTGGTATGTCGAACAAATAAGCTGGATTGGCTGAGGTAATCATCATCACATGCAATGCGCACCTCTCAATACGACTGAGCCTAAGAAATCAACTTTAATGGACGGTTTAGCCTCGTAAAAACAGACTAGTCTTGTTCATTTTCAATTGGAGTCGTAGCAATTTTGTTTTACGACTGCTAACTTCTAATAATCTTGCTTTTGAATCCAAAGGCCAAGCAAAAGGGATGCTTGTCGTTTGGAGGAATGTGAGTCCAAAAGATGTGGAAGTGGAGGAGGCCTCAGGGTCTCTCTTACACGCCTACTAAAGTGTAAATGCTGTCTTAAAAAATAGGTCATTGATACATCTGGTCAGTGAGTGAAACTATTGGCTTTAACATGAATGTGATAATTGCTTGAAAGGTCAGTGAGATTGCGGCTGGCTATTGTGAGTGACCCCAGTATCTTTATCGATGGACTTCAGTTTTCTTCCCATTATGAGTAGAAAATCGTCTTACCACCTCGGCGCTCAATTGCTTCGCTTTTTACAAATACTTTATAACTCAATTCTTGCTGCCTCGGAACAGACTGTAAGTCTGTTTGTATGGCAAGGAAGCAGGAGTCACATTTGCCCTATAAAACGGTTGTTAACAATCGCATTTTGCATGTCTAGTATTTATGTCAGGTCGTTGGAGAGCGGAGCTTGCCTCTGGTGAGTGTCGTCTTGTCAAAAGGACCACTTAATCTAGCCTTCAGACTCACTCCCTCATATTGGATGGGTCTCGGTTTTAATAAGCCCGATGCCATTTAGAAATGAGTGAGCTCTCCTTGCAATCCAACGACAACAAAATGGGTTTATGCCACTTTATCACGTCTTAATGCAATCGGAAACGTCGCAAGTGCTTTACATCACTTTGTAACCCTCATTAACTTTGCTTCATTGTTGTGGCCACGTAAGCATTGTAAAGCCGTCCATTGTCTGACCGCATCTCCTCCCACTTCTTCCCTATCGGCTATCCGCTCACCAGTTTTCCTCCCGAAAACTGCATTTGAAGAGCTAACCTCTCTTCTTCAACCTCTCTCTTTGTTGCAGCCGTCTTGCCTCTTCTCCTGCTCGCCTTCGCTCGTTTTTTTACTGCTATTGATGTCAGTGCAGTGCCCTACGGCCCAATTGTTGCAAACCTCCTCTATCTATTCGTTCCTGTCACGGCTGGTCTTCTCATACGTCACTTTCGCCCTAACTGGGCAGATCGGCTGCGTCGAGGTGTGCAGCCAACGTCTTGCATCTTCCTCACTTACGTGATTGGATTTGGCACTTTTGCCAACTTTTCCATCTTCCGTCTCATGGGTCGTTATCCTCTCATCATTGTCGTCGGTGCTGCTCTCCCCATCATTGGATATGTAGCCGGTTTCCTGCTGGCCCTCCTCTTTCGTCGTCCCTGGCCTGCTGTCGTGGCAATCTCAATTGAAACGGGTGTGCAGAATGTGGGAGTGGGTATTCTTATCCTCATCTCTGCTATTCCTCAGCCTCAGGGAGATTTGGGGGCTGTTATGCCTATAATCATCGCTATCACAACTCCTCTCGGTCTCCTTGTCGCTCTCATTGTGCGACTCATTGTGCGTAGGCGAAAGCGGAGAAGAAAGCACGACGAGGAGGAATTGGAGGATGGAAGTTGGGACAGTCATTGTAGTTTAGACACAGCAGTCGAAAACCGAACAAGAACTGCTCTTGAAACACGAAGCTCAGATGAGGAGAAGGCGAAGCTTTGAACATCAACGTTTCTTCCGTGTTCTCTCTTTGCTACGGTGTAAATCGTGGTTGTTCCCTTTTGTAATCATTGGCTAAGTCTGAGTTGTCTCGAGCAACATGAATCTCTCTCTTAACTCCTCGTACCAAGTCCTTTATTTGCTAATAAAACTACTTTGTCACTGTGCTGTTCAACATTCTGTTGCATGTTCAAGTAGAGTGGCTCAGGTTTTTTTATAAAGTGGCTGCCAGTTTTCTGAAGGCATCTGCAACATGGTCTTCTTCAATTTGAATGTTTGTGTTGTCCAGGCCCCTCTGTTAATTGTGGTGACTTGCTGACCTGGTGAAATAGTGTCAGTACAATTGACTGGTCGCCATGGTAGTGCGACTGGACTCGGTCTTCACTAGTTGGGCTACCATTCTCCTCGTATAGTGGGGTGTAAGTGCACATTTGTGTTTGAAATGCTTCGATGTGGTCCAGCCTAGAGTCTAAAATCATGGACTTATTTGTAACCTTGATGGATGTCATGACTCACTCGAATAGCTTGTTTATAATGCACTGTCCGTCTACTCTTGGAATTATGTCGGACTGGTTCGTCAGTGTTGGTGGTAAACATCGACCTCGCTCAACCGAAGGCAGAAATACTTACTTTCACAACCCATGGCTGTTCTACTTGTACTTTGTTTTTCCTTTGACGCCAGACTTCCACGAGTGAGCCTCACCATCTGTGGCATGGATGCGCTATCCTTCCAAAACCTTCTGCATAAAGCATTTGTCTGTGCGTAACTCAAGTGTTGGTCTCTCAAGGGTGTCTTCACTGAAAAAAATGAAATGGCAGCCCCGGCAAGGTGTACCTCAGCTTCCATCTAAACATTTCTCAATTCTATAATAGAACCTTTCAATTCAGTAGTATCGTAATGCTCCAGTGAAAGCACTACATTGCCAATGAGTGAGTCTATCAGCTTCGCTTCTGCTCCAATCCTCTCCGTACGCAAATGTGATACTTTACTCATTTCTTCACTTTTTGTCCATTGTGATGGGGTTATTGAGATAACTTTTCTCCAAGTCACGTAAAACATTTCCCTCGCAGTGCAACAAGTCAGCGTTGAGAACTTAGTGGATCTGCTACACTCATCGCTTGCTGGTTTGTTCTAATCCCGAGGTTTTAGCCTTTGCGCTCATCATTTTAACCCATAGCAAAAGCATTTGATACGTGGTTTGGTGCAGTCCCTTCAAATGAAAGTTAAATAACTGCTGGAAGCCTCTTCGAGAACATTTTATTAACTGAAATCCTCGCATAGCCACAGGCTAAATGTTGATTCCATCTTTATGACACGATTTACTTCAAGTAACCAACGCCAGAGGTATCCGCCTTTGTGACAATACAATTGTGAAATGTTCGTGGTTGAAGGTGATGGTGGGCTTGGAACACTATCATTTCCACCGGTTGACCGGTATTGCCATAATTCCGCATGCAGATGAGGTCACGTGTGTCAGAGAAGTAGGAGCGGAGAGTGTTTGTTTTTTCACCCATAACGAACACTAGATTTCAGGATCACAACAGTCATGCTCCATAAAAAGGGCACTTAGTCAGTTTGTTCGTGGACGAGAAAGTGAAAACACAGGTATTTTTTTGTAAAGCAGACATTTGGGTTGGTGTAGATGTAAAAGCTGACCCCATTGTTATTATTATCATCATCATCGCGATTTGTGGAAAGTGGGTGAACGAAATGAATGCCTTTCTTCTACATACAGCAATACTTTGGTTTACCAACGTACATCTTAATCAAAATTAAGGATCAAGCAAATAACACCTCCCCTCTTGAGCGTCATCCGCTGCACTCTGCCTGGTCAACCTCTCACTTTGATCGCCTCAAAAGAGTCGGTGGTGTCTGACCTGTAAAGCACCTGGATTTGGAGACAGGGGTGTTCCGGCGGTTTCACGTGCTGAATGCCAGTCGCAGTCACACCAACTTACAGACAGCCAAATAACGGGGAATGCGCGTCAAAGGATTTCAGTGGAAGTAGTCTTGTTCCCATTTTTCTCCCATTTCCACCTTTGATTACTTCAGTGCCGCCCAGACCTATCCGTCTCAACAAATTTTGGTTAGCAGAGCAGTAAAGAAGGTATTTTCGCGTCTACTAAACGAGATTTCCACGCGGGTACGGTAGACGGGTTCGTAGTGAACTTTATCCAAAGCAATCAACAAGCGGTTTGACACCTTTGATGAAACAGTCGAATTGGCCTCGTAAAGCAAACACGACGGGGTCCCAGTCATCATGTGAGTGGCTGAGGTGAGGTGCGATGATGTAAAACACTGTAAGGAGAGTGCTGAGGAAAGACTGTCGTGTGTCACGGCTTTAGAGGGCACAAGACAGCCGCATTTGTGTCGGGTGTTCTTACAGCAAGAGACTTCAGAAGAGCCAGCTCTATTGTGTTGTTCAATGTGTGCTCCAATTTAAGGAAACGAACTATGAAAATCACGCTACTTAAATTCGCAAATTATGATTGCTTTTTTCCTTACCCCTAACGATACTACTTAATCGTTCATTTGGATTAAAGTAGGCTAAGATGAAATTCTGCGCCTTCATCTTTAAAACTGAGTTGTTATTAATCGCATTGATTCTTTAGCACTGCTATGACGCCTAACTCAAATTTTTATTTGACTGTTATTTAACTCTCGTCCAAAAGGCATCCATATTTTTGGACTCTACAGCACCTCAGAATGAAGCAAGGCGACTTGGCTTCGCTGCTCTCCTTCTGTTTTTGAGGTAATGCCACACTTCAGTATTCGAGGATGGGAGTTGAATATCCGGCAAGCCGCACAAATTGCCGCTTTCTCATATCCATGGCCACCTCTACAATGAGCCGTGCACAAGGCATGAGGAAAGGGAGGCATTACTACTACTGCCACACTACAAGGAGCCACCATGTGGTGGATTTTAGGTGTGCTGGGATGGAGGCACAGCAGTTGTCTCAGACCATAGTTTTAACACTAAGATCTGAGTCTCTTAGCAACAACTGTCTCGAGTTTTGGAAATGGAAATTTTTTTAATGTGATGTGAAAAACAATGTAAACCATCACTCAAAGGCGTTGTACACCTTGACATAATAATTTTTACTTGAAAGATGCCAATTTCTTTTGAACATCGGCTCACCTGATCTCAAGCAGGTACACACTTAGACCCTTAATGTCCCTTTTCCTTGTTATTAGACCGACGTCGAGTGATCAGGAGACTTCAAGCCCTTCTCTGAGTCAAAATGCACAATCTGCCAAGGCAGTATGGCTTCATTCAGTCACGGGAAAGTTTGCTAAAAACGCTTAGTAGCTTTGCTTGCTTCTCAATTTCAGTTTTTAATAGCTACCATGGGCATATGGCCCTTGCGGTAGGTCAGCAGCCCCGATTCTGTACGTATGTAGCCTCCTTTAAGTGCTATGCTTTCAACTGTCTTCGAAAATCTTTCTAGACGCTTCAAATTCGTTGACGTCAAGTTACAGAAGGGCTGAAAATGATGCCCCGTTATTTAGAAAAGTTGTTAATGATGAAAAGCATAAAAGTTTTGTTTCAAATTGTCTTCCTTAATTTTCTATCAGAAAAATAGAAGCCAGGAAGGGTTGGTTTGAGTGGTCCTGTGTAAAACACCCTGACAAGAAGGGACAGCCGCAAAACACCCAACCCAAAGGAAATCCATTAAAGTCATTTCCTCGTGCATAATGATGCTTTTAGATTGGCATTCCAAAGTCCAGCCATAGACATACACGATGTTCGGCAGTATAGCCTTTTCCTCCACCCATTTCCCAGATCGAAGGCATTTTTAAATCTGGGAGGATCAATAAGAGGGCTAAATAGCATTGCCATCAAATGCACTTTTAGTTCCATAGGTAAATGTCGAGTTATTCGGTCGACTTTGGCGTGTGTTCTTCAACCGCTAGTTATGATCCATTGGCTGATGTAGTGTTGATTATGAGGAGCGCCAGGAAGAACGTTCAAACGAGGGAGTTCAGTAATAAAATGCGTTATTTGTTTGTTTCTCAGTTTAGCTACTGTCACTTAGATGACTATAAATGCCTTCTCCGAGTGGTACGTCAACTGAGCTATGCTATACGCTACATTTCATTTACTCCTGCAGAACATGCACATGTACGTAACATGGTAAAGTAAGATGCCTGTTTATCCCCTCAAAGAAGACTCAGAGTGCAGTAATTTGATTGATTATAGAATTACACACTTGACTACTCGAAAAATAAGTTGCCGGCATAAAGCGGCATAGTCTTCCAACTGAGCTGCTTACTCCTCAATTCCATTTAGCATTAATTACATGCCTTCATCGACTCGAATGTAAAGTCGTAAGAAAAGATCGATGAAGAAAATGATTAGGAATTCACGTGTTCATTTTGTCATAGGAACAGTTGAGTAAGATAGTATTTTGTTGCATAGTAAAGGGAGCATAATTGGGCTAAGGTTCCGAAGCAGTCCGTCGATTATCATTAGGAGAATTATTCATCCATTACACTTCCCTTGAGGGGTGAGCGTACTAAAGTTTCTCGATCATTATGTGGGCCTAAAAAAGGAGGTCTGCATTCATTGAGATTTCAATACTAGATTGGCTCCATCTAATCTGTAGACAGTAAAATTAGATGATTAAGGTTAGCTAAACGAACATTTAGGAGCGCATAGTTAAAAATCATATTGAATCTCTGTTCTTCTCAGACGTAATCATCAAGTACCGATAATATTGAGCGAAACTGGGGTTATCAAAGAACTTTATTGGATAAAGTTCGGTGAAAATGACGTCAAACGCAGCCGTATCAAAAGTTGAACAAAGCCATTGCTTGCATACTGTTTAATTTTAATATTGTTTTGCTCAAGTATTGCATAAATGGTGACATGCTCATAATCAGATTAAATAACCCACTGAAAATATAAAATGTAAGTACACTTATAATTTTAAAGAATTTAGCAATTAATTCGCGCACGAATCATTTGATTTATTGCCCATTTTTCACGTAGCTTTTGCATTTTTAGGTCGTGAGAGCAGTTACTTTATTACTTCTCGATTATTCACTCTGAGATTTGTTTTACTGCACAACTGGGTTTTTCAAAGCAAGAATATCCCATCCATTCTTCCAGCTCTATCAATTGCTTGTGACCTTGACAAACATCATTTCTTGAGTAAAATCAGAAATAATGGGTGATTCAGTTGATCACCCTGGAGGCATAAGCGGGTCTCGAGAAGTCAGTCATTGTCAAGGACCCAAGAAACGTCAAAAATTAACATTCATTAAACCTTCAGAATGGGCTGATTTGCAGCCTGGAGGCTGCGTTTCGACAAAGAAAGACGCTGATCGGAACTTGTGTCAGAGACTAATTGATAGACAGTCTAAAGCTAAGCAAGAAGGAAGTAAGTTAATGGATTTTTATTCTCTATTTTTCCCATTTTTTGCCTTTACGAAATTTATGTTGGTGCTAATCCAATTTCTTTTAATATTCTTGTTGTAGTCACCCGTGAAAGGGTGGAACTTGAAGAATCTAAGCCAAGAAGACGACAAAAGCAGCAAAAATCCAGAAGAGGTCGGCCTCGGAAGCGGCCTATTGATCCCAAACGGCCATGGATTGAAAGTGACGATGAGGAAGGCGACTATATTTTACCTGTCGATGACGAATCCGACGATGATGCTTTTCTTCAGCGTCTAGCAGAAGAAAAAGAGAGGGAGGAGGCTGAGGAGATCAAGAGGAAGCAGGAGGTGCATTTCAGAAGGGTTTTTTGTTCACCATTTTATAGAAAGTCCAGAGATAATTATCGACTTATTATTTGTGTTTTAGCTTCAACGTCAACGGCGTTTGAAACGTGAGGAGCGTAGGTCAAGGGCTACTGGGAGGCCTGGGCGACCTCGCACTCACATTCCATTTGCTCATTTGTACGCGAATTCCAATGATGATGCACAGGTAGGTAATTAGTTTCGCTGACACTGTTGTATTTTTAGTCTTCCAAACCCAGCGAAACGAGTGAAGGGGAACAGTCGCCCTTGAACGAATATCCCATAGAAGAAGAAATTCCTGATTTTCCACCGCCTCCTACCGTGGAAAATGACAATTATGAAGAGGGCGGAAATGGTGTTGGTGCCGGTTTAGAATCCACAGCAGGAGCTGATTTTCCCCGTCTTAGTCCTATCGTTCTTCGTCGTCGAGCACCACCACTAAGACTTCCACCCTCCTCTCAGGACTTAATATGTCCTGCCGAGCACCTCCTAGACGCCCTATCCATCTATCAGGCCCTTCGACGATACGGCCGCCTGTTGCGACTCTCCCCCTTTCAGCTGGAAGACTTTTTGTCCGCTCTAATGGCGAACGAAAACTCGAATCTTTTTGCAGCAATTCACATAGCTCTTTTAAATGCACTCATTACCGAGGATGAAGCAAATGGAACACATCTTTGTCCTCCAGATTGTAAAGACGGAGTCTCTCTTCTAAGCTTCGTTATTGATCGATATACTTGGCCGTACTTTCTTTCCCTCTACCTCAGCAGTGTGAAGCGTGGGGAGTCTGCGGCTCTGGCAGCTCTCGCTCGCGTTGGTAACGCTGCAACCGTAGCCTCATCGGGTCCAACAGCAGCAGTTGCATTTAGTGGCGGAGCTGATGCCGTTGTTACGTCTTCTCTCTTCTATCCAGAGGATGGTGTCATACCATTAGATTGTTCATACCCTTTCGTTGGTCTCCCTCAGCGTTTAGCTGTACTTCGGGGCCTTATCGGGCTATTTCTCGCTACCGGACCTGTTCGTGCCGATATACTTCGTGAGGGTTTTATCTCACATGACGATTTTTGCCGTATTTGTCGACAAAGTGGTGAGGTGCTCTGTTGCGACACCTGCCCCGCTGTCTTTCACCTCACATGCCTCACACCACCTCTTGAGGCCGTGCCTAACTCCTCATGGCATTGTCCGCTCTGTGAAGCCGAGCAGGAGGCGTATGGGGAAAGAAAGATCCCAAAAACACGTGGGGAGATTCAGATAGCTCCTCTGGGTTATGACAGAGCGGGTCGGATTTATTGGTACATGGAAGGCCGATTGTTTGTGTAAGTTGTTTGCACTTTTTTAATACTTGAGATGATACATAAGGTACTCATATAGAAACTACTCTTTCTTTTGTTCCAGAGAGCCGGTAGATTTCGCTCAGTGTGAGCCAGAGCTACCGGGTTTGTCAGAGGGTGTGCGTGACGAAGAATGGGAGAGGCGTGAGGCGGAACAGCCCACAGGCGACGATGAAGAATGGGAGGTGGGGGAGGATGGGGAGAAGGTCGAGTGTGGCGTGGAAGGCGCCTGTGATCCTTCTGTCGATTACGCCAACGAACCTCCCGTATACTATTACTCTTCATTGGAAAACATCATCTCTGTTCGTCAGAGCCTTTCAACTCAGTGGGAACCCGCTCTTTGCGTTCAACTTGACACCGTAGTTACGCTACTGGAAGTGAAAGAGCAGAAATTTAAACAAGCTGCCGTTAAATCCGAACCGAAAGACTGTAAGCTGTTCATTTGGTTTGAGTAATTATTAAGGTGGTCGGTGATTGGTCGATTTTTGTCTTCTAGCAGGTGAATCAGCGAAACAGGAAAATGACTCCAGCGAAAAGGCAACAGGAGTGACTGAAAGATCAGTCAATGTTAAGAAAGAAGAGGAAAGTGGAGAGGTCTCGAAGTTGACAAAGTGGCCTCCAGTGCTGCCTCTTCCTCCGGCATTGACAGCCGCCCAGTTGACTGCTCTTTTCTCCAACTCACAGTCGTCGCATCGCAACGGCAGTGGTAGCGAAACAACCTCGTCTCCCATGGAAAATGCATTTGTGCTGGAGCTCTCTGGTGGTGTTCTAGTGCACAATCAGGATGGTCTCTTTGAAAATTTCCCTCTGCCACCCGACGTACACATTCAACGACTTTCAGTGAGTCCTGCTCGTTACGAAACAACTTTTATCATAATGCGAAGATGAATATTTACTTTACTCGGTATCCACTAAAAGGAATTATTTGCAAGCGTAAATGGAGCATTTTAATTCACCGCCTCTATCTGTGTAAAGTACTTCATCTCTGTTTTGTCTGCGATACTTGATGCATGCACTGAAAATTCGATTATGAGGCTTGCAATCATTTTGACAATGCCATTGTTTCTCAATATTATTCGCATGTGGATGCACTAGTTGGCAAATTCCATTTTTTTACATTAGATTTTCCTAGATTGCAAATAAAATTATTGATATTCATTCCATGACTGAAACTACCGTCTTCATCTTCAACCTTACAGGAGTCACGACCTGCGTTAGTAGACTCGTCCTTGTCCAGTTCTACTCATTCGGCACCTTCAAACCGTTGGCGAAGCTGGACAAACACTCTCTCCCAGGGTGTCTTTGTGCCTAACCCCACTGCAGAGACATCCGATTTGGCGGAGGTGAACATTGCTCTCAGCCGTCCTCAACAACATGATGAACGGGAGAAGAGGCGTCTTCTGGCCAACAAATTTTGTTTTTCTGAGGCAGCTCTTGAAGCCTGGCGGTGGTTGGATGCTGAGGCTAGTGCGGAGATGATTCGGCGTTCCATTGGCGAAGAATCATTCAACAGTACAGTCGAGGCGGACCTGGCGAACAGAAGGGCCGATGCTGTTGGGCCTCTGCGATGGTTACACACCATGAAACTCACTCTATGCTTTATGGAAGCGCAGGTGAGCGATGTGGTGCGAATTGAATTGTTCGTCCGACCGTGTTTTTATTACGCTTTTATTTCGATAGCTTCCAGCCGCGGCTCTCTGCCCATTGTGGCGTCTACTTCGCAAGGATTGGATTGCATCGGTTCTTAAAGCCACTTCTGTTCATGAACTCGCAGACCTCTTGGCTCGTCTGGAAGCTGCTATTCGTCCTATTGCCTTTCAGCGAACATGGACTTCCTCGATCGGTAAATGAATCCTGTATAAAATGAACAAAAATGGTATGTAAAGGTGGCGATGATCAACGGTTTTGCTTAATATCATAGGTCCTCTTCAATTGGATCGCTTTACGTCTGCTCAACGTGAGGAGGAGAAGCGAATACGTGCCTTGGAACGCTCCTCCATGGCGTTCAATGCACTGCCAACAACGCTGGTGCGAACCAAAACTATTCAACCAATTAGGCATACTGTATGGAAGACACGGGGAGAGGAATACCGACGTCTGGGAGGTGATGGGTGGCAGTGGGTTAGCGCCACGCGTCGCCAACAAAAATACTTAAAGCCAGCTACTTTACAGTCGGTCAAATCAACCATCGACAGACCGGCCCATCTGGGACTAGGCTGGGGTGTTAAACCTGAGCTCCTTTTTAAAACCGTACGCTGATTTCTGATGCGTTATTTTTATGCTTACTATTCGTGCCATTGTGGGTTGAGCATGTAAATGCACATTAGCTACTTAATTTGGAGAAGGTTGATTCTGGTGAATTTCTTCTGGTAGGATCTGTACCCTCAGCCACCCGAAGAAACTGCTCTTGATTATAGAGCGCATCCGATCACCGGGGTGCCACTTTGTCAAAACGTTCCACGCAGGGTCTACACTGTGCCTCCTGAAGCTCTCCAAAATCAGCCAGGCGGTGTGATTAACATCTCAGAGGTATGTGATGGTACTTTTATTTTTTCAGCATGCCAGGAGAATCACTGATCAGTGGTTGTATCTGTTATAGTGCCTCAGATCTGGTGGCGGAGACTTCTTTCCTCCACCTGCAAGATCACCTCCTCTCCCCTATTCGCCAGCAAGCAAGGTTCGTCGGCGTGGAAGGGCGCATTTTCGATTGGACAGCCTTTTAGCTATGAGGGAAGCCGCGGCGTCAAGTGATAAGGTTGCTAGCGAGGCAGCTCGCGGTGATCTGGACCAGTTAAGATTAGAACGTGAAACCGTGGCTGCTAGAGTGGCCGATATTCAATCCTGCTTGAGTAAATTGTCTAGTGAGGCACAAATCGCTCGCACAGAACACGCTAGAGCCGTGAAATCACGTCAAACAGCGATAGTGGAGATGAAACATCTTAGTGAACAACGGCTGAACCAGTCTTGCTATCAAGGAGCAGTACCCCCAGCTCCTTCTCAACGTGATGGGGGTAGTGGAGGCGGAGCATCTGCCAAATCACGGGCTTCAGTGACACCTGGACGCAACCGATCCGCAGCATCTCGACGTCTCAGACGAGAGGAGTACAATTACGATTCGGGTGCAAGTGCCGAGTCCGACGAATCCGCAGCAACATCATCCTCACGACCTGCCAGTAGCAATACAGAGTGAATTTTCTTCTAAAATAATCATAATTAACTAATTCGTCGTCATACTTTACTCTGTTTCTCTTATAGATCGAATGTTCTTCGTCGAAGCTCCCGGCGCCAGAAAACAAAGAGCGTGGATCCCGACTTTGTTGTGGATTTTGGTGAAGATGAAGAAGAGGAGGATGGTCGTGTTGATATCGACCGCGATGACGAGGACTTCAGTCTTCGTCAGCGCGGTTCCGATGAAGAGGCCACGGACACTGCATCTTGGGCTCGGGGTGGTCGTAGTGTGCCCCAATTCGATGGTGCTGACGATGAGGAAGATGACGAGGACGATGATGATGATGCGAGCATGACAGAAGAGGATGGGGAGGATTACGGTGTGGACGAGAACAGCAATGAAAATGATCCAGACGGCCAATTGGATGGGCTAACTCAGAAGCCTCCTCCTAGGGTTCGTTCGCTGATCTCTTTGACTGATAAAGGTAGAATAATGTTACTCTGGCCCTAAAAGGCTCTCCTTTATTGGCAGGCTACTACTACGGAAGCAGCGTCCACTGCTGCATCGGGGAAGGGCGCAGCAGTACCTTCTTCTCCTTCACTGGGGAAGAGCTTGCTCGCTCTTGCTATTGAAGGGAAGGCACCTGGCATTGTGCAAATAAAGCAGTCGGTAAATTAGCGTTCGTTTGTTTTTAAGGTTTATTTCTGTCTCTGCACTACTGCCGTCTCTTCGCAGACGTCAAATGGTGAGTCTTCCGGGGAGACAAAGACCGTCGGTAGTGGAGGCGGGGTGACGGTATTGCCGACTCCTGTCTCTGCTACTCCTGGTGGGCAACCTGTGCGTCTTGTGAGAGTGTTACGGGCACCACCGGGAGCTCCTGCGGGCACCCAAATCATTCAGGCAGTCGATCCACCCGCAACATCAACAAATGGTGGGTCGTGTTACTTATATTCTTTTAAGTAGCAACAACCGAATCCAGTTTCTGCGGTATCAGTTGTCTATGTGTAGCAACTTATTCGAACTTTGATTTTGTATACGAATAGGTAGAAAGGTGCGTGTGCTCAGAAACCAGGATGGGTGGATATTGGGTCAGTGGTTATTATCAACTAGTGTAGCAAGATGAGGTACATTCGAATCTGCTTGCAGACCACTTTAAGGTGGCCTGAAAATGTTAAGAAATTAGTGTTCGGATTTGTCTATAGCACCATTTTATTGAATAGTATTTGCCAACTTCGAGTATTTTAACTTCAACTTTTTACGAACTTGACACTCGAATCTCGAAACTTTCTATTTGGGTTCTTGTGTTAGTTGAACTGAACTGGGCATAGATTGGGTGCATACGTAGGCTTCTACCTTCCTCTTTCATCATTTTTCATTTATGTTTTTAAGGGCGCATGCTTTGTTTTCCTAGAGATCTTTACATGAGGCGCATTTTCTGCTATTAAAGTGAATCCTTGGGCATTGTCTATATGAAACTCAACTTTGGACATTAAAATTTCTCGACTTATGCATGTATAAAAGTAGTCGTTAATCTATTCCTTGCCACCAAGGTTTAAGCAGTGCAACAAAGTGGATCCAGGACATAGAGTGATATAAATAGCCTATTTTGAACTCTTTGTGGAGCATATATTGTTTTGTATTCTGAATCGTTCTGGAAATTCCTTTTTTATTTCGTTGGTGCATTTCAGCTTCTAATACTGGTAATCTAATAATTCCTGCCTCTACGGAACCCGCTCTACAAAAATCCCTTATTCAAGTGAGTTTTAGCCTTCCATTTGACCTTGCAATATCGTGAACAGAGCTCCATTGGTAATTTCTTCAAATTACAGCTCTCCTCAAGCGGTGGTGTCATTGTGACACAGGCTTCAACTCTCCCCGCAGGCTACAGATTAATCACGCCCTCAAGTCTACCCCTAACTTCTACAAACACTGCGGCCTCCATAACTCCTGGGAGTGGGGCTTCTGTGGTGACGTCGACCTCTCGAACGCCGCTTAACTTCGTTCAGGTGGTGTCTACCGCTCCATCGTCTTCATCCATACAGGGATTGAGGCCGCGACCTCTAGTACCACAGCCCCTTCGAGCTGGACAGCCCATCACCGTCAGTGCCACTGGTACCCCCTCCCTCATATCAATAGCGCCGTCTCCAGTGGTTCGGCCACCTCCCCTTAGACCCCTCTTGGCACCTGCGAGTAGGCCCGTGAGTTGCATCATCAGTAAATCAAGTTTCTGTTCTTCTTTTATCATAGGAGAGGAAGGAAGAGATTGGCGCATTCTCACCGCCAAGTTTCTTCGTTGGCTTTGCGATTTCTAGTTTTGTTAAATCTTATGCATTTTCTCACATTCAATGCTACATTATCACCTTTAAGTTGTGTCCGCAGGTTGGGGATTTTTTAACTCACCCTGATCAGTTATTCACAAGCTCTTCTATGCTTCCCATGGTTCCTTAGTAATGGGTTCAATGATGTTACCAAGGTTATTTTTAGAATGGGGTTTCCCACATAGTGAGTTGAAACATCGAAAGTCTTTGTTACCATTTTCAACACGATCACTTGCTACATTCTGTTTTGTACACCCTACACGGACCTTTGCTCTTCGTTTGGGAATTGGTTTATTCCATCTAGTCGTTTTACAACCACTCTTTTATCCGGCCTGTCTGTCCGACGATGCTATTCAGGTTGGGCCCATAATTCAAGCAGCACAATTTTTTGGAAAGGTGCTTAATGCTAGCCTTGCGTACTTAAGGCATTGGATCGGTATAAAGTAATGTGGGTACCTGTGTCCTACACTACTGTTGTTCTAATGTGTTTCGTTTAACTAGTTTCGGACCAGTTGAAGGAATTTTTTTGCTCTTTTCTAGGGGAGCAAAGTTGCGAAGAAAAGTAGTTCTAATCTATTCCCTCATTTGTTGGCGATTTCGTTGAAATGTATCCCTTTGTTCCCATTAGGCCATATGGACCGCCGGCTAGGTTGCATTAGCAGGTAATGTGGTCCCAGTATTTGAACCTCTACCCAATAAGGTATCGCGAAACCTTTGACAGACACTTATCCAGATTCTGCATAGTTTGTACGTTTGTTTCCTATGTGAACATCATTGCGGTATTCACCTCTAGGTTCTGTTTGAATTGGGGTAAACTTTGACGCCAGACTAACATCGTTCTTGTGTTTTCAGATTCTCGCTAGCTCGCCCGCCTTGGCACCGTCACTACGTCCACGAATGGTACGAGTCATAACACAACCAATGCAACTGGATCCGAGTCTCGACCAAGCTGTCACCGAAGCTGCCTCCAAATTGCACAAAGTCGACCTAGAAATCTTTAATTTGCGCAAAGAGGTTAGTTTTACTCAGCCCTGTTGATAGGGGGGTCGTCAGGCTTCTCACAACTGATTGTTTTTCCTTCAGTTGAGACATCTAGAATCGCAGCTGGCAGAACTGAACGCTCGTGTCGAAGAGAAGGAGTCTCTGGTAGCTCGGTGCGACCGTTCTACTGCCAGCCCTTACTCTCTCAACAGCTACTCCACCTCCCTTCTGGCGCGCCTTAATCGTGCTGCTAAAGCAACAACTGCAGCCAACCAACGGTCGAAGGGCCGACGATTCCTTGCTTTGCCCAAGAAACTGCCTTCAGTTAATCCCTACGCCTGGCCACCTGATAAATTATTCAGGTCCAGGATCTCCTCCACCTACCCTGAAATCGATAAGGTACAAACGAACCAGATTTCATTTCTCACCTTTCAATTTCTTTTGTCAGTTTTTAATGTGTCTTTTTCTGGTGTGGTAGGATGCCCCGGCGCCTGTGCAGAACCTTTTCCGCTTGAGTCGGGCGAACTTACGAACGTTGATCCTCGCAGCTGGTAGGAAGGAGGTACCAGGCTATGAAGCGGAAAAGAAACGTCTGGCTTCGGTAAGTATGGTATGCGAATCAAAGTGAATCCCATCGGTTGGTGTTCTCTGCGATACTTGAGTCTCATTTATGCATCGTTAGCGAGCTGTAGTTTAATATTTTGTGCATCTCCAGTTTCTGTTCCAAAACCGTCAAGTCTCTAAAACGAAATATTTCCGCCCACTGCTGACTGAACGTTAATTTACGAGTTGTCAGAGGCCCCTCTACATTTAACACTCCCATCTCGTTTTCTGGTAAAACAGTTTACGCTCTTTGCTTACCATCCGCAGTGCTCGTCTCCTCGCTTGCTGATTCGGCTGTCTACCCTCTTTAGCAACATGCATTTGCTCCCTTCCATATCATCGGTGTCATTTGTTCCTCCTTATATACACACTTAGATTCCTTGGTCCTACCCTACTGCTCGACCCTGTTTCGCGGAAGCGTGGCGTTTTCGTTTGCGCCAAATCCTCCTCCAACCAACCGCCTCACGTTGTGGTGCCCTAAACACACCCTCGTATTACGGTGTGTCTATGGCCACCTTAGCAGCGCATTTGCGTCTTCTCTGGCACTCTCTTCGATGGGATGAAATTATACTTTCTTCTGCTGCTTGTGAGGACGCCATGCTAGTGGGAGATCGCTATTATCTCAAACAAAGCATCTCTGAAAGTCATGGTGGTGGCTATACGCTACGAAGGGTTGTGGCTATCAAACCATTGGTGAGATTGCCCTATTTTTCTCGTCACTTGTGCCTTAATGCGTTTTGTTTGTTAAGCACATTAATGGCAGTGATGATGCCAAAGTTTAATTACTGTTCTTGCTAACACCTATTCAATTTTGTAATTCCTTTATCAAAATACTCTTAAACTCTGACTACCATTGTAGGATAAGTACTGGCTTCGAGCGAACTTCCTCGTAGAGACCTCAATTCAGAAGCCAACCACTTCGAAACGTATTCCACGTGGCAACTCACGCGCTTCTCTTGGTGGCAGTGGCGAGGTGCCGGCCTCTCGACGTTCGGGTCGCGGAAGTAAAAGATTTGCTGACCCTGACTATGATCCTGCTGCAGACGAAGGTTGGCGTGTTGGCATTCCATGCTCGAACCGCCGTCGGCGTCGCGCGAATTATAATGAGGATCGTCTGATGGAAGAAGATGAAATGGATGAGGATGCAAAAACAAGCGCAGATCAAGGTGTGGAAGACCAGGGCGATTCTTCCTCCTCGAGGCGTGATGCTAAGAAAATGGAGGAGTGGATGTCTGAGGAAGCTCTTCAGTTTTGGGAGATTCGCAACTTCTTTGACAGGCGAGCGATTTTAAACTCACTTTAGCACTTTTCTAATCGGTTGCACCTCACCCTGATTCCTTCTTTCCTTCACAGTCTCCTGCCGATCGACTGTGACTATCCACCTCCCTTGGGACCATTGGCACTCACCGGTCTTCCAGTCAGCTTGGTTGAGGAAGCGTTATCTTTAGTGAAGACGGAGGGGACGGAAGATGAGGCAGAGTGCCAAGGCAGCTGGATCCAACCAGCACGCTGTCCCTCTCCAGAGGACCTCAAACCACCCTCTCCCAAACCCCCGTCACCCCCTCCTCCCCCACCGCCACCTCCCCCTGTTGTTGTTATGGAGGCCTCGAAACCGATGGGGGTTGGTCAGCCTAGACCACCTATCGCTCCCTCTGGTGAGGCTTTATGCTGTTTCTTGCTATGCCTAGGGCATCTTTGTTGTTAAATTTGGAGGTCAAGTAATTGCAAACGAATGTATTAGAGGATAATGGTCTGGAAAGGTCTGTTGGTTTGCCTACACTGTTAAAAATACTGTATTGTTTGTTTTCTCAAGAACTTTCCAACAGACACATGTCTGATGGAGCTACTATCTTATACGCAAGTTTGCAAGTAGTTTTGTCCCTGAAGTGTCGCATTGTTATCCCACTCTTTCATTTATCCTTTAGCACCAGTATTATCACAGCCAGCATTCCGTCCATTAATAATCAACTCTAATCGACCACAAACCTTAAAAACCCCCTTGATGGCTACCTCACGCCAGCATGCGCCACCACCGGTACAGCTTACACCATCTACCGGTTTTGCTGGCAATACCACTGCCACTCACCCTACCCCACGTCGCTCCGGTGGTTCCGCTGCCGCACCCCTCTCCCCTAACTCTGAGGCGGCTCGAGCGCGGGCGCGTAGTCTAGCGGCTTCACACGCAGCACGGATCTCTGCGGCTAATCGGCGCTTCCGAACTGAGAAGGCAGCACTGGACACGAGGGTCGCCTCGTTGGTGGAAGAACTGGCCAATCGGAGGCGACTGAGTGTTAAGTACATGGCACTTCAGGTTCAGGTTCGTTAGATCGCCTTCTTTTAACCAAAATAGTGTTTTCTATGCGAAAGATCTCTTGGGTAGAGATACACTTCGCGGTTCTTTATGCAACGTAGGGGATTTTCAAACTGTGGATTTAGCCTCATTTTGCCCTGATCAGTCGGATCTGCTTTTTTTGGATTTAGTTGAACAAATCAAAAGTTTATTTGGAACTTTAAATCGAACCTGGTCTTTGCTAACCACGAGACGTTTGGGATTGTTGCAGTGTAATCGTCAGTAGTCAGTTGAGCGAACTGAGGTTGATCACGACAAAAAAAGCTCTCATTGTGCTTCGACTATCTTTAGAATTGTCTACTTCAATCGCTTTGGGCAGCCACTTCATTCGATAGTCTGTAGAAATCGACCATTTTAACTGATAAATGATTAAGTATTGCAATGGGTTTTTAATTTCACGTCTAGGAGGAGATTCTGCAGGCTAAAAAAGCAACGCAGCGTGAGGCCTTGGCGGATCCAACACCACCAGCGCCCCTGCCACCGCTTCTAACACCAAAACCGAAAGTACACGCCCCGGAGCGGTTGTTGTTGTCTGTGCGTCGGGGCAAATCGAAGTTCATCACTGCCACTGCCAGTAAAACCGTAGCCAGAAGATCAGGACGTAAGCGGGGAATAGCAAGGCAGCGGTCATTTGACACACATTCTTCAACACCATCCACGGCTCCGGCAACGGACTCTGATGAGGCGAACTATTGCATGGCTTCCCCATCGAGACACACAAAGAGGCGGAAGGTGGGGGAAGTAAAGAATGAAGCTCCTCTATATGTTAAAATGGAAACGCCAACTGTGAGTCGTCTTATTCTACAACCTGATTGAGGACGTCGATTTTTCGTTACTGGCGCAATTTGGGGTTAAGGATGCACCTTTTGAAGTAATGTCTTTTCCTGTCATAATCATTCATCGGTGACTGAGTAATGTAGTCCTGTTTCTGCGATTGCGCCTCTATCATAAATAATCGCCTCCCTAGGTAAGTAGCTAACTGCCAACGAAGATCCTCTAGATTTATTGCATGCAGGAATGTAGAGCTGCATACTAATTCAGGAAAGGAAACAGACGGCATTAAGGGTGCTGTAGGATACTGTCACAATGATATTAAATATTGAAAGGTTGCGGAGGACCGTGAGATACTGTGAAACCTCGGGTCTGCTGACATTCAGTATAACACGGGGTTTGATTAATCTTAAGATCCTAGCATCGCTTCAGGAGTTCTCCTGTTGTGACCTTTTTAAACCTAATCTTTAGGAATTGCCTTCTTTATGGAAGCGATCGACTACGGTGATGGCATTACTAATAGACTACTGTCGTGGAGGCTGAATCGCAGATCCGTTGACTGATTTTTTTCTCTTCAGCCACGCATCCGCCGCGGAGGTCGTCCTATTAAAGACATTAGCCCTCTTAACAGCAGGAAGCGTCGGCGCCGTGAAGAGTTCACACCCCCATTCTCTCCACCTAAGGCAGCAACAGCTACTAGTAGGAGTAGTCGCGGAAAGGTTCGAGGAAGGGGTGGCAGAGGTGGTTGCAGGCAAACGCACTCAACTTCATCCAACTCTCTACCTTCGAGGCCACGCCTTTCTATTCGCACACCAAAGTACCTTCTTGAAGAGGCAGAGAAAGAAAAGGCAGGAATCCGTTCAAAACGGCGCTCCAATGATGACGATGATGCAATCAAAAGGTTTTGTAAAGTGGAGGCTGATGCTTTCGATGATAAGAGGATTTATTGCATTTGCAAGAAACCCTACGACCCTTCTCAGTACGTTCGTGCCCTTTATGGCTTCTCTTAGTTGTCATTCTATCGGCGCTATTTTCTTGTGCTTGCGTTAATGTCCTTAGTTTCAGCTTGTTCGTCTTAGACTATTTGGTAAAGCCTATGCTACTGATGCTTAAATCAGTAGCAGTTGCTATCCCATATGTGACCACGATCCACCGATGGTTGTTGCTGCCTCATTCTGATGTGATGTGTTATCTTTTATCATTCCAACGTAAATGTGAGCCCCGTAGAAGCCTATGGTGCTCAATATGTCATTGTTTTCCGAAGTGTCATAAATGCTACTGCTTGCATCGCGCCTAGGGCGTACATTGGTTGCGATCTCTGTCAAGACTGGTTTCACTTCACCTGCGTTGGTTTGGAACCGGGCACCTCCACAGCCGCCTTGGGTGACTCCTGGCTCTGTCCAGAGTGTCAGCGGGCCGAGGACAAGGCAAAGGACGAGGTCTACTGCCTTTGTCGCACACCTTACGATCCTACTCGGTAACCCCTCCTTCTCTTTTGTTACCCGCCACATTTTTATTTTTCTCTCATGCGCTTTTCGCTATTGCAGATACGTGTGTGTGGTGGGTGAAGGAGGGATTGCTTTTTAGAGCAGTTAGTATATTACGTCATCCTTTGGACTTGAGTAATTAGGCTTTTTGATTTCTAAAGAGTCTACATTGCCTGCGACCGTTGCGATGAATGGTACCATGCGGAGTGCGTGGGTTTGGAGGCGGAAGCAGCGTCCAAGCACGAGGGTGAATACATCTGTCCCATGTGCATAAAAAAGACAGGTGATTCGTCGAAGGGAGAAGAAAATTTCAAGATCAGTGACAATTATGACAAGAAGATCAAGAAAGAGGACCCTGAAGAGACGCAGAGGACCCTCTATGAAGCACCTTTGACGGAGTCAGTCAGAGAGGCTGTGCTGGAGTTGTTTGACGATTTGGAGGTTGTTTACATCTGATTAATTTCATTAACAATTCATTTTTGGTCACACTACTCCTTGTTCTTTTTTTGTGCTGCTCGAACCTTTTTTTGGTAGTGCCAGCACTTTGACTATTTTTGAATTTACATTGCGTAACTAGCAGTTTCGCGTAATTCTCTCGAAAATTTGGTTTGATCACGTTCACTCATTTTCTTCTTCCTATTCATGGTTTTCCCACAGTTTGTAATTGCTGCGTATTCTGCCAATTCTCTAAAGGCACAGGTAACTTAGACACACTATCCACCATTCTCTTATCGTCACTATAGACTCACAAACTCTCGTGGCCCTTCTTGAAGCCGCTACCTCAGTCAGATCAAGCAAACCTACCCTCGCCCATGAAAGGACCCACAGGTAAATTTGTCGTTGATTTGACTTACAGGAGGTCCTTCTCTTCACTCTCATAGCCATTTCGTTGTCAGAATTCCAGCTAAGAATGAATTTCTTTAACGTAGATTCTTTATTTTTCTCATGTGATGGTTACTGCTGCAGTCATTATGGTTCTTTTCCTCCTCTAATCTAATGACGTGGGTCTCAGGTAAGAAGTCACACGTTGTTTTGACCGCATTTTCTCCATCCCGTAGATTTGGCCAGCTTCAGAGCTGCCTTTGAGCGTGGCGTTTATCGGTCTCTGGGAGATATCTCGTTCGCCGGTAACCGTCTCTTCTCCAACGCCCGTCTCGTTTTTGATGCCACCTCAACAGAGTTACACTGTGTAGAGGTGTTGGAAGCTTTTTTTCTTCGACGCATGAAAGAGGTGCGAAGTCTATCTCAACAAGCCTCTCCCTCTTCCTGATTTTGTTGGCAAGAAAATTCAAGTATAATCTGTACAGTATCTCTACTTGAATCACTGTGGTGGTTGGATGCGGAGAGGACGCCAATATTCCCCCCGTTACCCTATTTTACAATTCTTGGCCACTGCACACGCCTATTTATGTCTGTTTTGTGTGTGTGCCTGCGTATGCATGTATTTTGTACTACTTTTTATCTCTCCTCCTTTCCTAATCCCTCCGTCGTTTCGTTTGCCAAGCATATTGGGAGGGGGTGGAGGTGGAGGTGAGAAACACGAAATGTTCTTATTTATGTGTAAAGTAATACTATGAATACTTGAATTTTATTACTCTGTACATCTTCGACTGCTCTGTTTTTTTTCTGGAGTTGTGAAATGACTGTAGCGATTATATTTGATGCGATGAATTAGGGGGAAACCTCACAGGTCGCCTCTCGTGCACATTCATTGTCCATCAGGATGGCACTGAAGTGGAAGGTTGAATTGTTTTTGTGGTAGCGTCTTAAGGTGTGCATTTGGTGATGACCTTTTTCACCTAATACGTGGTTACCTGTGTGGTTTTCTCAGACGGCTCCAATGCTTGGAGTAGGAACATTCTGCTCACTTTCCAGTATCGAACAAGTGCTCTGTGTTAGTTGAAGGGTATTTGCAGACCCAGTCTAGAATTACAAGGCTGGAGTCCTCCTTCAAAGGAGCCACAATGGTTAGGCGTCCTGAAGTGACTGAATAGCGGCAGATGCTACTAGCGAATCCTTCCACTCATATCGATTAGCGTAAGCAGTTGCTACTGGCTTCCGTCTAAGAGCTGCTAAGCCCTCATCATCGAGGTCCTCGATACAATCGGTCATCTGTCCCAAGGACCGCTGCTACTACCTTGCGCCAAGGCACTTAGTACAGTGATTCACCTCCAAAGGCTAGCAACTGAGTAGCAGGAATTTTATTGCACGTTGTGACTTTATTGTCTCCGTGACAGCGAATCCGATGCAATCACATCTGACCTTTCGAACTTAGAGGCAAAAGAGGAGCAAGAGGACACATTTTAAAATTCGTCCAGTTGACCGAGTTTATTAATCCACCAATTCGAGGTTTCAATTTGTCAGCAATTCTAAGGCAATAATTCAAATTCACGTTGTTCTTTGACAACTGTCTACTTATGGTCATTTGGGCATTTACAAGGATATTGTAGTGTATTTAACCAATCGCTGGTGTGGCAAAGTTTCTTCATAGTGTACATAACCTTGTTGCACATATAAATTCCGAAAAAAAATTACATTTTACACACATAAGAGGTTCAGTGAATGCATGGACAATCGCTAAAGAGGTGAACTGATGTGATAGACGTGTCAAAAACTCACCGAGTCAATGTAGGCGCTGAAGTTGGGGTACGGCGTTTACCGCTGCTTGTCACGTTCTATTTCCGAGTGAGCCAACTACCTATCAACTTGGATTTTATCCGACGGATACAACGGGGTACTGGGGATTCACTTCGTCGACACCTTCACACATGCTCGATAGATAGTCCATCGACGAGGGTTTTAAAATGGTTTACAGCTCCCGTTGTTAATATCTTTCCTTCGGAAATTGGGACTGCAGACAGAGCTCGAAGGTAGTCGTCTCTTTCGACACCCTATGCGAAAGTTCATCTTATAACGCTTTAACCTCCATGAGCAGAATTTTGGTGGTTGCGGTGACAATTGCTTGTTGACCGTTCGGTGACTTTGGAATGTGTGGAAAGGGGGCAGAAAACAAAGTGCAAACTTGTTGCAATAATCAGTGCTACTAACTTGATTTTGTACGTCTTTCTACTAGGGACTAGTCGGCTCCTGAGGTGCTGATGCTCTCCTTCACTTTCCATATGGATTTTGTTTGTGAGGCATCTAGAATGGAGAACGGTCTCAGGACTTAGCTTCATTTACTT
This sequence comes from Hydatigera taeniaeformis, assembly GCA_900622495.1. Lineage (NCBI taxonomy): Eukaryota > Metazoa > Platyhelminthes > Cestoda > Cyclophyllidea > Taeniidae > Hydatigera > Hydatigera taeniaeformis. The sequence goes on along the minus strand of UYWX01020444.1, from coordinate 19,378 downwards.
TGTTCATAAAGTCGTAGTCACCCATCTCCATGCCTTCATGAAAGATCGGATGATAATACATTGAGAGTAATTTGATGAACTTGATAGACGGTTAGTCTGCAACTTCACCAAATATCATTTCTTCAAAGGCATTAACAAACAAACTATGAGAAAAGCATAGACTTTTTCGCGGCCACTCATTGACTTGCAGCGAGTGATTAATTGTGCGTGCACACAGTTGTTGCCTACTGACCCACCATCTCACTACCCAATCCATGCGAAGGCTAAGCACATTACTGACACGCCAGCCCAATGCTCCACTGACCCATCGTCTCATTACCCAATCCTCGTGCTTTGTCTGTGAATAGAAGAGGACGGGGAAATCCTTAACTTGCAATAGGACATACAACAAAAGATTGGATCTATCACACCTAGTCGAAACTCTCAATGTCCAGAACAAAAATCTCGTGTAGAAACCTGCAAGAGCAATCAAGGCAATGAGAAAGTACTCCTCCTCATATCATATATCACGAGGTGATATTCATCACACTGCAATATGTATTTTTAAATGCTTCACTGCACTAAATTGGGTCCTGTTCCGGTTGATCCTCATCTTGTTAACTGGAAGCATTCACCTTCACCGATGATGACATTGACCCTCGGCAGGTGCGTAAGCGCATGCCAAGGCGGATGTACAGGAGAGCGAAACAATCCCGTTGGGACAGGGAAGGGGAGGCGACCTGAACTGATGGTGTTGCTACTTTTATGGAGCTAGACGATTTGTTAACTGCGCGAGTCACAGTGTTCTCACGTTGGCCGGGGCAGGTGTGCTGATTGTCATATTGGTTGTTTGCACGACAAAACGCAGGATTCGCTGCAAACACGATAATAATATATAGCAATGGTTACAAAGTTGGTACTTAACATTGCTCTCTGTTACCCTTCTTAATGCCTCTAAATTGTCACTCCTAGTAGGAGAATAAGCCCATTTGTAAAGGAAGTCAGGACGCAAATGTCTAGCATGGGTTTTCGAGTCAGCAGGTTCTCCCCGCTTAAAACCGCCTTGAGGAAGTTGTCGTCTTTGCCCTCTTACAGTATCGTGTAATGCTCGGTAGCGGGAGAAGGCTAAACTTAAGGAGGAGATGAGGATTGCTGAATGGACATACTCCCAATTCTTTTAATTTTAATCATCGCGCCCATATCCACTAAGCCTCTTCCATTTACAAGAGAACAATTGCCGTTTAACCCTTGACCCATCTAAGTAAACTGTTCGATTGCGTCTAGTTTTCTGGGTAGATAAATGAGTATGATGAGATTAAGATTAGAATTTCACCTCTAACCTCAAATTCATCAAACTTTCCTCATTCTCTTAAGTTGGCAGAATTCGGGAATAGTAGCTGAATGGGTCTGTATGCCCAAAATGAGCCTTCAATCACTACGTTTGGACACACACCCACCACTTGGGGAGACTCAGCATTGTTACAACATGCTTTTTATACAGAAGACCTTCAAAACAAAGTATTTCGTACTTTTCCACTTCGTATTATTTGCTGAGCGTCTGAAACAGTTTTAACCAGTACTTCGTAATTCATCCACCCATATCGTCAAGTCTAATGCTTCCGTTTAATCGTCCGAGTTATGGTATCGACGACAACCACTGGATCCTCTCACATGGAGTCCTCAGAACCGTCTGCTTTTCAAGCCGCCTGACTAGAACAAGGTCACTATGTCTACGACTCATGAATACTATACAAGCCAAATCATTCTACCGTTAGATGTAGCAAGATGTGCATATCAAAAAAGCGATTCAAAACCCAACATAGTTGTACTATTAGACAATGGAAGGAGTCGTCTCTGCGTCATGTTCATAAATAGACAGCAACCAGGACGTCCTCCCTTGCCTTCTTCACCTTGACTACAGGTTATGGTAGTCATTTTATGCTCAGGTGTTCCACCTACCCTTGCCTCTCTTCTCCACCTCATCTTCCTCCCCTCCTTCCCTTTTGTCGTCTCATCTTCTCCGGTTTTATGACTGGATTGCTTCATTCAACACAGTGCACAGATTTTATTACAATTTCAGTCAGATAATGATGAAAGGGGAGGACACCGTCTGTTCTGGTTTGACGTAATCTTCGAATCTCCAAAACCTAGTTTTATTGTGTCTTTGTCTTTTTGTTTTAGGTTCAATTGTTTAATTTATTGCCTATAACTTTCTTGTTAATCTTGGATTTGGGAATGAAAAGCTTTGGGAGTTTCTGCACCCTTCTACTCGCTCTGTTAGGAGGTAAAAGGGTGTAAGCTACGCTCACTCTCCACCTCCCACAACATTTAATGATTCAATGTACTGCTGCTCTTATCGATGACAATCTGATGTCTTGATGTCAAGCATGAGCCAATTATCGGGGGAGAGGGCTATGGGGCACACTCTGGATGTGTGGCTTGAGGATCATCAATTCCAGTACTTGTTGAGCTGCAGAATGGAAGTCACTTTGATCGTAGCTATCAATGCCATTGGATTGTTTAAACACTCAAGCGTTTCACTGCCTATCACACAACGGTCCAACTTTCAAATCATCTTGGAGTGACATTGATGGGATTGGTTTTTGACCCATTCGTTTACACTTACGGTAGTGTCCTCATGCACTACCACTGTCCAGACTGAGCTAACCTAACCCCTAGACAAAGGACGGATTTAGCTTGTACCCTGTTGTCTACAGTCCTCACATTCTCTATAGTCCATACGCCAAGGCCACTCACACAGAATGTGGGCTTTACTTTTTAAATTGCCTTTAATGCGAATTGCTTTCTTTTGTACCTTTTTGTAATGCTTTACAATCATGCAATCGACCAATCAGAGATGCCCTATGAACACAATACTGAACACATGCATTCGCAAATAAGGATTTTGATCAGAAACTAGGTGAAACTCAAGTGAACCGCTGTACATGTCACAGGGTATTCGTGAAGCCAGAAATTAACATTATGCAATGAATACTCAACTCCCAACTACCGGCTTCCAGGGTAGATGGGGGTTAAGAAACCACGTTTGTTGATCCATTTGCTGCTGTTGTATTTGAGCGGTCTCTTCAACCACCACTTGCTGCTGTTGTTGGTGTTGTTGCTGCTGCTGTTGCTGGTGGAGGTGGTGAAGATGATGGGGATTTTGGCTGTGTTGTACTGTACTGGTGGTCCAGTCCACTGCAGACGGATCAAAGATTAATGGATAGGGATTCGCTTCTCCTTCCACACCTCCAGGTGTCGATGCGTCCGTGCTTCCGCTATTTCCTGGAACCGTTGTGTATTGCTCAAATCCGTCTGTATTGTAAGTAGTACAAGAGCCTGCAAACAGCATTCCTAAATATGGTTGTTGCTGATGCTCTTGTTGAATGTGTTGATGACCTTCCTGCTGAAGGTGTTGGTGGTCAAGAAAGTCAACCTCGGTAGAAGTTTGTGGCGCTGGTGGTCGCCATGTGTAGGCATACTGATCATCTGGTTGTGGAATCTCCTGAAAGGAACCCTGAGTTGGAGGGAAAGGTGATGGTTCTAAAAGGGACTGATCACTCGGCATGAAGTATTCTAAAGTAGAATGCTGTCGTTGTTCGGTAGGGAAGAAGAACTCAGACTGAGCAACTTCATCAATGGGTTGAAAGATGAGCTGTTGGTTTTGTTGATGGAGTAACAGCGTTTCAAGTTCTGAAGCTTGTTGGTGCTGTTGGTGTTCGTGCTGCTGTCGGTACTCTAAGGTGGAGTCTTGGACTAAAAAAGGTAAAGCTTAAGAGCATGCGTTCGAGATCATAATAACGGAACTTCTTCTCCTCAGAGAAATTTTTAGCTGATGATACACTTATTAGTGGTCTAATATTGATAAGCATCATCAATCTCTGCTTGGATTGATAATCCTCTTAAGGACCGATGATAGGGCAGGTGGTAGCAGATGAAGGAGGAGAGGTGGAGAAGGAAAACGCACATCTTGAGCTAATACTAATTTTCCCCTTATGTGAAATTCAGCACCCAATATGACTTTATCGTTTCATTCGATTATTTGAGATTTGGTGTTACAGCTATATAACCGCCCGATTTTATTACCTAAGACCGGTGTCTTTAGTGTCACCTACGTCCTTGATTAGGTCGCGGTAATCGTAGCCGCGTCAATTCTGGTGTCAAGACCAGTTTGGAAGGACATTACTTACCAGTACAATGCTTTCTGCCTAAATGAAATAAGTGCATCCACTTTTACGTTTTGAGTTGCTAGAGATGAGAGTGACAGCGTTGAGGCTACTGAGCAGAGAGGATTGGTAACCCATTTAATTCTGAGTTCCCTCAACAAAGTGCTTTGGAGTATTTTAGCATTTTTATTCACACCTTTTAAGTCGATGTATACAAATTTGTATAATAAGACTGAGGATTGATACAGGAACTTACTGAGCTGGTTGGAATCATGTTTAACGGCCTCATTTTGAATGGTTGAAATGATTTTCGTCTGCAAGGTGAAGTAACGGGATTAGATTTCAAACAAGTCAGTGCAAAAGAACATAAGATGGATTAAGGACGTT
>UYWX01020444.1:0-14836 GCA_900622495.1 Hydatigera taeniaeformis | reverse complement strand
TTCGTCTGCAAGGTGAAGTAACGGGATTAGATTTCAAACAAGTCAGTGCAAAAGAACATAAGTAAGATGGATTAAGGACGACGTAAATAAAGAACTCACGCTAAAGTCGTGATCACCACACATTGACGCAATCTTAGACGGCGTGGGCAGTCGAGTTTTGCGTCGTTGTGAAGCTGAAGTCGACTCCTCCACGATTGCTTTTCCCGATTCAACAGCAGCGGCTGCAGCTGCGGTAGCACTCGAGCTGAGCGCCTTTGTTGTGGGTCGAACGTGGTCGTGGCGACCTTTGGCCTGAAAGAAGACCGCCCCGTTGTAGAACCGCCAAAAATGTGTCACTGGATAGCCCCCGTGGCCTTTGCAATTCTTTTGTACCAAGCGACCCTTGCAGCCCGGAGTTGTGCAGTTACGCACTGAAGATAGGAAAGCGGAGTCTGATGAATTGTCTCAAAATCAACCGACAACTTTTGAATCCAAGTAAAAGTGGCAAGTGTGCCTCATGACCGCCTGTAATGCATGACATGAGAGTCGTTTGCAGAGCCAATTCCAGACGTGTTTAATTAAAGGAATAGTCAACTGAGGCCTTGATAAAACCCCGTTTTTTAGCTTCCGATTGATAAGGGGAGGAATTAGGCTCTACTAACAAGTTCTAATACCATTTGAGCTCTGAATTGTGCCCTTTCACAGCTTTTCGAATTGAAAAGACTCAAAAGGAGTCAGAACAGCTAATGCCACCGGGACAAAAGGAGCAAACACGACTGTGCTGGAACACTTTGGGCGAGGATTTTCACGTTTAAGGGGTCGGGGATTTATGACACCGACGTGCAATTCCCTCGAATTGAATCACCTGCTCTCGCCTGTTTGGATGTGGGTGTGGCATGTTCCTTTGGTTTCATCGATTTTGGTCAAATAGGAAAAGAAGTTTCACGTTTTTCATTACTCTGCCAGCGTAAAAATCCGTCATAAGCATTATTTGAAAGTTCGTAGCTGCAAGATTGTTTGCTATATGTGACTGAGTCCTTCAGAAGAGATAGTGGAGCTCACATGGAATGGGATTATCTTAAAGGTGTTACTCTCTTACCAAATAGAGAGCAACGGACAATTTGTCCATTTTAGATGGTGTTTTTGTTCACTCCCCAAATTGGAAGTTACCATTGTCTAAATGATGCAGTGGAATTCAAGACATGGAAATGTAAAAAAGGTGACTCTCATGTGATTAGAAGGTGTGAATCACTACAATGGCATTTGTGAAATAAATTGGTACAATTAACATAGGCAGACGTCACCTCAAGGATCAGCTATTTTTTATGGAAATGCTCACTTTGGCCTTCTCAATTGGGTCAGCCAGATAGCCAAAATGGACTTAACTCGAAATCTTACAGTTTGTTATTTGAGCATCTTGTCATTTGTGTCAAAGAGCAGGTGCTGGTAAGATAAATGCAGTCTAGAAGGCAACAGCGTCCAAAATTCGATTCCACAAAATCTGTCATACCGGTAGTTTAGTCATAAAGTATAAACGAGTTATACATTAAAGGAAGCGGAGATTAAAATACTAGAAACGTTCAGTCTTGTTTTGTGTGAGTAATAATAAAACTGGAATTCCAGTTTTTTTACCACGTAGCAAAACTGCAGAAAGCACTTACAAACACCTAAACATTGACTTGTTAACTTATAGGAATACATTGGTCATTATTCTGCCACTATCTTGAGATGATTTCAGTAAAATCAAATCATTTTTACACTGTCCTATTAGTTCAGTGGCCCACGGGTCCAACTCTCCACCACCCAGTGGCGCTTCTAAGAGTCGTTCATTAAGGTCGCTCAGGACAATGCCTCATTTGTTCGCGGGTGGTGAAACATGATCGGACATTAATGTATGCTGTAGACAATATAGATGAGGATGAGATCCACATGAGCAAGAAAAATTTTACTTCAGAAATTGGCTAGATTATGCAGTCAAAGAGAGGACAATGCCAGGTGGTGTGTATGAGACTGGAAAGCTTATTGGTGAGAGGGCTTAATGTACCGCATTGGAACGGGAAGGTGGGTGGCTCTGTCTCAACTGATCCTCACTGACAGCATTTCCCTCACCGATGAGCGTATGAAACTCTTCCCTGACATTGACATTCGCTTTCGATAGGCGCATGATCGAATGCGGAGGAGGGTGTAGAGGAGTGAAATAAACCTATTTGGACAGAGAAGGGGAGCTGACCTCAACTGATAATATTACTGCCTTTATGGGACTAAACGATTTGTTCGCTGTCCGAGACACGATTTCACGCTGATCAGAGGTTATTCGGCCATCATACGAGTCATTTGTACAAAAATAGGAAAATTCGTGACTGGTATGACAAAATCGGGGGCTGGGTAGAGGGCAGCGATGCTTGCATAGTCGACATGAAGCACTGCTATTTAGTCGATAAAAAGGGCGACAAGTGTATCGCTGACAGAACTACCATCCCGCTAACACCTCAGATGACTATAAACTCCTTTCTACCATAAGATTAAAGTTACCTTAAACTAGCACACCCATTAATTCACGAATCGGTTAATTTGATGTCGATAGTAACGAAAGATAGTCCTCAGCACTGCCGACTAGGTGTCTTGTTAATGTGAACTGTGAACTACAGAACTAAGATTTTCTCATGGCATCGTGGCCCCTTTTAGATCCCGCCATCGCCCTCAAATTAGACTATCGCATAGCAGTCAGTAACCAGATTGGAAGTGGAGTCCCCACTTCTCACCTTGATTTTGATAAACCTATAAGATTCATTTTAGGACTGCTAAAGGCAGCAATCAGTGGAACCTTCCAACATATTTGGAGTAACAGGAGCCTCATAGTACCCCGTTTTACTCTACGATGTTAGATGCCTAACAGTGTGCCTGTGAACTCTGACCATTCGCCCTTCCTTCGGGATGAGAAATCACCTGCGAATGTTTAAAATTTTACCATGAAATCTTCATGGAATCTTTCATTTTTAGTGTCCTATGCTACCTGCTACTTAATCCATTAATTTCCCAGAACACTTAGTCAACATGCAGGATCATCCAGCCCAAGCCGAATGCAACTAAGGCATACTGGGATTATGGCATTGTAAAACAATCATGCAAAAGAAGATCCCTCTACAAAAAAGTGCCTAAAATTAAACTAACTGCACTGTTTTTTGCGCGCCTTGTCGCAGATGGCGGGTCGGTAGGCGACAGGCTGGCCACTAGAGGTGATACATCCTTGGGAGCAGACAAGAACACCAAGACACGACTTTTTAAGAACCTGTGGGTTGTGATTATTGGTATTCCTCATCGCCCATCCGCTCTGATGTCTTCTTGCTCGCTCACTTGACACAGAGTAGATGCGTCGACAGTTACCATCCGGCCAGAGGTCGTAGGGATCGAAAGTGGTTACCTGGCTCGAAAAAGTTGAAAAAATGAGTTCAATAGAATCGGACCTTATCTACGCAGAATACGTTTAAAGTATCTTAGCAGCAGAAAATCGGAAAACAGCTTAATTGAATTTATGTAATAAACAAAAATCAGTATATCGCTAAACTTATATTTACCACAGTCTTAGGGTATCGATAAAGTGGTGTGCCTTAGGTCAAGGACCAAAGTTTATTATGACGGGCAAAAATGGTTCCTTTTGAATTTAAAGTGCAACATTACCTTGCAATCAGAAGGACTGATGACTATAATCTTCAGTCCCTGCAACGCCTTTCAAAATGCGCAGTTTTGCAATGCAAAACTTTATGCAAATGACACATATTGCACGCAAAGTGTATAAGAATTTATAAAATATATGAAATTCGGTTTACGCAGTGCTCTTAGCCCAGACAGCCTTGTGATTCCAATGTCACTAAGATACTATCGCATCTGATTATGAATTAAATTTCAAATGTTTGATGATGGGAACAAATGATAAAAATTCGGGTCAAAGGATAACACGATTTCGATTAACCAAACATGCTTGAAACAAACGACAAATACGCAACACCTCACCACGGGCAGAACACCATCTTTAATGTCCCATGGTGCATCAATAGAACTTCCACTAGACTTAGACCGTCCTCTCTGAGTAATCCGACTCTCAGTACAATGCGTGGGTTCCGTGCGTTCTCCTTGTTGACCGTAGAATGCTATTGACTCTGGTGTTGTTTGTAACGGGTGTGAAGGTGCCTGTGGTTGTAGTTGTAGGTGTGGTAGTGGGTGTGGTGGATAGAAAATAACTCCCGCCTCTGGAAGGCACCACGATTGGTGGTGATGCTGGGAATGTTGATGAAGCTGATGGGGATTTTGATAGAATGTGTAATCAGGTATCGGTACACCACTATCATCTTCGCCAAAGGATTGGATGGAAGAATGTTGCGTACTTGTTGAGGGGGTGATTTGGACATTTGAAGGTAGGGGTTTAGCCTCCACCGCCTCACACCCACTTCGACTTCTCTCCTGACGGCTTTTGTTGTTGTTATTGTGATGGTACCCGCTTCCCTCCACTTCTGTAACGATAGACATGCTAACACCAAATCCCCCCGATTTCCAAGTCACTCTTTTTCGCCTTTCTGCTGGTTCGTCTATTCTCATCTGCTCAGCTTAGCCAGGTCTTGTGACCAATTGGTTCGTATCTAGAGATTGACCAATGAGAAGATGGACGCGACTCGCAACTTTAACCAATCGACGTGCTGCCCGTGACAGTGCAGATCTGGTCCAATGAAAACGTCAGGACAACTTACAAATCACTTTTCAAGTTACAAAGGATACAATTAGCGCATTTTTATGCGTTTATAGGAAGAACCCAATGTTATCTATCTAGAAAGCTTTTATCCAAGGAACTTGTGTGAGTTCGTTGATGCTTTGATGCGTAACCACACGAGGAAGTTTTCGATGCATCTGCACACGAATGTAGCATGGACTTGCACTCGAATTTAATGTAATTTTGCATTAAAAGGATTTCTTTGTAAAAGAATGTTAAACTTCTGTCAATTTTTTGTTTAAGAGTGCATTAAATTTAGCTAATCACGTTCTAGGAAAAATTTGAGCACCATGCATTTAAGTTTGAAACAGTTTAATATCCGTAGTTCTCAATATGGGGTTTTAGCATTGTTACAACACTTTCTTTACATCATTTACTGCTGCTATACACGTATCATAATTCTAAAGAAGACGTGTACTTATACAATTGGATGCATACCCTGGATAGTTAGGAAGTAGTTAAGACGAATTTAAATGTATATCCGTTCTTGAAGAACATTCACAAATAATTTGTTCATAACTTCAAATTTCAATCGTTAATCTTCGAACAAAGGTTCGTTTGGTTAAAGCGCCTAAGTTTAATCAGGGCTTGTGCAGGAAGCAATGTTTCGAGTCCCCTTGGATAAGTTCAAAAATCAGGGTCCAGTTACCTCATTTTAGCATTACTGGTTCGTTGCAAAGTTCTCTAGAAAACGCTCTTACATGTGGTAGCAATTAATGTTTTCGGTAGCGCACTTGTGTGATAGGAGGGCTTTGTTACCTAGTATCAAAATTTAGCGTTGTAATGATTTTAAGAATGCGTTTGTACTTGATAAGTCAAAATTTTTGCATTGTAGCATTACATTGCACAATCTCATTGCAGTTTGCCTTGAAATAAGCAAAAACTTAGAAACACCAAGTTGTTGGCATAAACATAACTTCGAGGACAGAGTGAAAGTTGTATTAATAAGCCCTTTAGCGGCATAAACGTACCCTCCTCTCACGTCAAAGCCAAGGTAGTGAAGAGACAAATGCAATACATAAGGAAGCCAAGTTAAGCTATCTCTTTACGAATAATAAGATCACCTCTTAAATTAACGAAACGCACAGCCTACTGATGATAGCACAGCTTTAATATTGTATTTATTGCTGATACAATACATTTTATTAACTGCATAAGTGTAATTCGTTGTTTAGCTTGAACTCCAACCGTCGATTTTACACCTCAATGGCTGTAACTTGAGATTGCTTTTGAACTGACCTTGCTTACTCATCCTTGCATTTTAAATCCTTTGACCTTCTCTGCTCACCTTTCCAATCCACCCCGCCTTTTGGTTAGTCATTCTCTGAGTTGATTGCAGGATTTATGCACGTGTTTTCCTAATCCTACCTTACCTTGTTCTGCCCTTTGTACTCAGTCCACGTGATTGTAAAGTGCTGCAGTCCAGGTGGATTATCTGTGTATGCACAACAGGTATCCCCCATATTCTTTCCTTTCCCAATTCCCTCCCCTTCTTAAGCCTTAAAGACAATCCCAATGACTTGTTCTTCAGTTCATATACATGCTCATAAAAACACAATAAAAAATGTGACACCTGATCCATCCTGTACTTGTTAATGTGCTTGGCTTAGGCGACAGTTGTGATGGGCGCCTCAGAACCAGTTTTAATAGTCTTAGCGCCGTCACGAATAAGACACCTCATATGCGCTTTTGAAGTTTCGTATATCATCCTGTCTCACTTTTAGCAATTGTACTTACACAGAGTCTTGTGTTGCAAGTCGATTACCTGGGGTGTCAAACGGTGTCTGGGTTAAGCCACTTGGCGCCAGTGAATACAATAGCCATTAAAGTGATGGATGCTGGTGCCATATTACAACAGTAAACTACCGCATCGGAGCAATACAAATGTAACGGTAGCAACTTATGGCAGGTAAGCGGCAACATGTACGTTAAAGACGTAGAAATTAGAGGTAGTTTAAAAGCCCAGCGCTTCAAAAAATCCTTTGTAATTGTGTAAATTTTGAACGACTAAGGAAAAGTAAATAACAAATTTGGGGAAAATTGTTTGCTTTTTAATTATTATAAGGAGTTTTAGTAGCTTTAGGGAACAAACGAAACCTTCAACACAGTGTTTTCATGTCTGAGATTTGCTGGTTGTTGGATTCGGGCATGTGAAATAATGCCTGCACTCAAAAAAGAGTCTCTTATCCTGCTTAAACTAACTAAAAATGATTCCTCATAGGTAGCCTTTGTAAATCTGAGACAATGTCTCACTTAATTTAACTCCCTCTCTCATGCAACCGTCATGGTTGGCACTTGGATAGCAGAATGCTCTCAGTTTGCCAGCTGGTCTTGGAGCAAAATGCCCGAGGCAGTGTTGACCGAGCATGAGTTATGCCGTAGCATTAAATTACAACCAGCCGATAAATAGTTTATTTTTCTTCTGGAGTTGTACTTTTATCTGAAGCATTTAAACAACCTGTGGGGCTTTAAAGTAGTCCCTTCTGAACAAAGTTATAAGAATTTAAGTATGAGAATTAGCTTTAGCTTGCTATGCGATGAAAAATATTTATTCCTACAAACAGTGGCGGATAAGAAATATCTGATTTCATTGGACACCATTAAACTTAAGGCCGTCGAAGGCTTGGGCATTGTGGGTGGATGAAAGTAAGTTTTATACGCTAAACCTGTGAGTGACGGACTTGGACGCAGGAAGCGCGAAGGTAGTGGGCCAGCAGCCTTTTTCCAAAGCATTAGTTTGCCTCTTATAAATCAAAAAAGCATGTATCCAAACATACATCTCACAAAATTCATTGAAGGAATGTAAACTGACGAGAAAGGAGTCTTCGTAGGTCGTCCAAAGATTGATCTGGAGACGAAGAAAATCATAATTCCAGGGCAGAATCTATATTATGTGGATAGAGAAGGCGTAGGAGTCAGCGAATCAGCACTAAGGGCCAGCCGTCAGGCGAAGGTACAAAAGCCAGGCTCTCAGGTGGATATCTACAAAAAACTAGGATTAAGCTGCCATTTAGGGGTGTGAAGTCATTGCTAGACTGCATTAGGACGAGGGCAACAAAAAAATGTATCGCAGATTTACAACTAGAAAAAAGCGTCCTAATGCGTAACTTACCCATTCCACTTCATCTGAGGTGGCTCCAGAACCTGAAAGTTCGCAAATTCTATAGCGAACACATTTCAGCGACTGCTCACTTCACTTCTCAATTGTTGCGATTTGTCCTTTGCAAATTGATGCTAACAAAAGTCGACAATTGGGAGAGAAGTGGAGATACTTGTGCCACTTACATGAGCCGCATGTTTGTGGTGGGCATGTCCCAGAAGGCCCAAAATCTGTGATATTTTATTTTTTTAATGATGCACATTTTATTTTTTTTACTGGTGGATCAATGCTCTGCAAGCTTTTGTGATGGGTTTTGCATTGAATGCACGGGAGTGGACTGCCAACATCCCCTCTAGGGATCTTCATCGTCCAGCTCGGAGGTCTTTGTGTCATTAAAAGGCGTCATCACTGATCCATTTAAGCACCTAATGACTGTGTTTGGAGATCAATGCCGGGTTCGGCGATTTCGAGGCTGTTGCACCGTTAACACGCCATCAGCCTTCCAAATGACCTACAGCGGCCACTCAGACATAGGAAAGATCGAAGCAACACAACTACCGCTACGCTAGAGCTGGGACACAAAGAAATATGGAAACTTTGTCCACACTCCAATTGGATACAAAATAATGGCATTAAACTAAGCCTCGCCACACACACCCACACTCGCAAGGTGATATTGGAAACAACTTGACACAAATGAGTGCGCACATTTACAAATCTTATTTTATCCGAATTTAATAACATTTGAAGCCAGCATTTCGGAGGCAAAACACACACACACACGCACAAAGTTAGGGCATTCAACATATCGTAACACACGCATACACTCAGTGCACGCAGACTGACCTAAGTGGCGACTTTAGAGCACATTTGCAGAAGCAGAGAGTAGCAGTTTATGAGGGCCCCGCATACTCGAAATCTATGTACTAGTGTGTTCCCCATGCTATTCGATGGATGCAATTTAGACAGTAGCCTAAAATACAAATTTGCTTTAATTTTCTCCACTGACGTGATGGTTTCGGGATGTGCACGAAGATTCCTTAAGCGGAGCACTTTTTTAAATCAAATTTGGCTTCTTCCAATCGTAGAGGAGAAAGGCTAAATCTCTCACCCATCGCTTCCTATCCACCCGATAAAACTCCTATGAATCTGTTGAGATATTCGCTCACAAAAGAAGTCGCCTACCTTGATGCAGCAAGCAGGTGATAGGCGATTTAGATCCTTTCGTGATGGCTACAGTGCTAAGAAAAGCGCATATGGCAGATAAGTCGAATAGGTCTTACCAAAATGTCCATTACATGGTTCTCTACGCTTTGTGCATTTCGAAGTTATTGTAACTTACATTTGCACAAAGTGCGGGTTGCCAGAAACAGGCATAACTCGGGTCACGAAACTGTTTATCTCACTTATTGAGAGCGCTATGGACACGCTTCTGAGCACAAAACTTTGAGGTTTTAGAAGTTACCCTGTTCTGAAAACGACTTTTTGGACGAATTGAATACCGTTTGAATAAGGTTTAAGCGGTTAAAACGAAGTAGAATGCCTACTTAAATAGTTATAAGCAGAATAAAGGAAAAGCTTAAAACTGTCTAAGATAGCAATTACGTGACGATTAAACATACGTGCAACACCAACTTTTTGCCATTTACACACTTGGTCTTAACGAATCAACGGACAGGACTGAGTTATTTATCTCATTTTATTGCTTCGTATACTACTAAAGTCAGCTTCTCCACCGAACATTAACCATTTGCATATCCCCACAAACCGAGGTATCGAGATAGTAGTGAAAGTGCATCTGGAGCAAATTTACGTCTTGCGGCCGAGTCGTCCTAAAAATTCGGAAGATTGATAGTGTCGAATTCTAGATGAAACCGGGTCCAGAGTAATTGAGAATAATTAAAATTTTAATACCCATAACAAAGACGTTCGAGTTCAGGTAGCGTTTAAACGCTCCGCTGACCATTCTATCCTCACCAACTTTCTAGTTTTCACGCTATGGCAGTGGCCTAAAGCCTTACTGCACAACAACAAATACATCTTAGCTCAGGAAGTATATTGACCGAGAGGTTAAGTTTCAAGTTCAATTGGGAACTGCATCACGGCACCTCCGCCAAGCAACCTTATGCCTATTCTCTCCTTAAAACATTGTGACGCTATAGCAGGCAGACAGCTTGTGTCAAAGTTTATTAGTGCCACTAAAGCCAAGTAAAAGTGTTCTCTGCCATTTGCCTTACAGAACAGTTGCCCTTTTCGACAGGACGCCATAAGTGAAAGTGTTGATACCGTATCAATTTAGGGCACGTAGCTCAGCATCCATCTTTAAAATCGGTTTTGTCACTTGGATCAATTGACTGTGTTAACGATACTGTAGTAAACTTCACAAGTACAGTGTGCAGGTGCAATTGAAGCATATTTACACACTCATCTCCCTTCTTTCCCATGATGGCGCGTCAATATATGCAAAATCAACATGAGCACGGAACTCCGGGATTCCTACACCCAAAAAATCAAGGACATTAGCCTATCACGGAGCAAAACAATTAGCAGCTACATGCACCTTAGCACACATCCAATTGTATAAGTCGAGAGCTGCACCTAACATCTATTTTCAAGCCAAAGCCTTCATCAACGGGTGCCTTAGCACACCCGACTGACGAGCACAGATACATCACACACGGATCTCTTAATTAATTGGTCAACATCACATGAAATTGTCTTTGCTCTGTCAGTATCACAGACGACTTAAAAGAATGCAAAGGTGGCTTGTCAGTGTACTCTCTGCATATTTTAAAATACATGTCATAAACAACTTATGATTTTTATATCGCAGTCAAATCTTCACGGTCGTCCCTTACTTGAGGAAAGTCCTCAAGGTCCCTTACTGGTAGGCGATTGGTCACTGCATACAGACACTACACTGACCTATCACATATTTGATTGGTCAAGGCTCATTCCATTCGCTACACTGGATTCCACATTCAAGCGGTGCGATGGAATCCAAGACGAGAAACAGCAGAGGAAAATCGACGACATCGAGCGACGATCAACTTTTCACTCAACCAATAGTGACTATTGAAGTGCCACAGACTCGATCTGCTGTCCCAACGATCGTAAACAATGAATTGGACGAGAAATCAAAATCGGATCAAGCAAAAGGAGCTACCTAATCCAAGGTCGAGGCGATGTCAGTTACATTTCATTTAGTTCATTGAATTTATGCATCCTTCTCTAATGTCTGCTTTCTGCAGCCTTTTCGACAGTTCCTATGGAAACCACTTCTGATTTATTTCGTGACAAACTCGACTTACGTTCACTAATAAACGTCTGCCTGTCACAGAGTGATGGCAAAATGCTTCCGATAAAATTTGATAGATGGCCCATTTGGCATACTGGAGGGTTGAGGGGGGCGATTATTTAAGAACTAAACTATCAAAGCTAGAAATAAGTGCATTCAGAGCGACCTTCCCCCTGATTGAATTTGATACAGTTACAACGGTTCGTAATGGTTGCAGCTATCGATTCCTATAGTAATAAGTAGTGCATTCGATGCATAACAATTGCAGAATAGCGTGCTCAATAAAGGTCTACTGATACAACAAACCGCATGTTACCACCCATCAGAAAACTGTAAGGCAGTAAATAATTTTGTAGTAGTTTATTGTAACTTTCAAAAGCTCACCAATCCCATCTTCGGTGTGTCTGCCCTTCGCCATTTTCTTTAATCCTTCCAGCCTTGTTCTGAGCTCATACAGCCAGCTGACCCTGGGTTGGGTGTGATCCGAACTACCTCGTTTTGCAACTGGCCCCATAGTTGCCATGGTTCTAGTGTGGTGTGTACAACATAGACCATAGAGATGTGATACACAGTAGCACAACCACACATCCAGACAGAACAATGTAAACATTTTCATTCGAACAATAGGTCACTTATGAACGAACCACACCATGATGAGGAGAACTTGTAACTGCAATTACAATCTTATATGGAGTGAAGAAAGTCATGGTAAAAATTAAGCAAACGAAAGCCGAATGTACAAGTGGATAAAGGTAATGGTGGCGTCGCCATGGTGAGAAAACTACGGAGAATTCAGCGTTCGTAAGCGTGCTTTAGTGGGTGAGAAAGTCAACTAAGTTCTAGATGATGGCAAGTAACCACTTTGTACTGAATCCAACAAATAGTTTGGAATAAATGTGGGCCTAAGTTGAACATCCTCAGATCAAAATTGAGTTCCATGCATAAGATAGCGAAGGTAAACACATGCTTTAATCACGGTAACAACTTCCAAAAATGTGATTAAATAAACAAGAAACCGTTAAGGACATATGACAACTGGTATATCCTAACGATTTGTTAATCAAAGTCCCCTTTATACTCTAAAAAGAATGCGTAATTTCAGCTAGTCTGGATTTAACTACCCCACCTTGTGAATGCAGAAATTCGGCGATATTAAGCATATTATTCGGAGGGCACATTGCCCCAACAGTGCACCTATTATAAACGAATAATTACGGAAGATAAAAAACAGTGAATCGAACCAATGAATCCTAGGTCCAGTAAATCTTTTATTCAACTTCGTTATTCAAGTTTTGTATCAAAATTACAATCAAGAGACTTGTATAAAACGCGATGCAGCCACATGAAATCACCAATAGAAAATATGAAATTAAATAGTTCCATCAACTTTATAATAGTACAAAGCTGCAAAGCTTGGATGCGTAAATAGGAAATTGCCATTTGAACTAGTTTTGAACGCAAACATGTTCAATCTGGGAAAACAATTCCTGCACCATGCTTTAAGCCGTATGAATTCCGAAACCCAATCCCTCTGAACAAGTAACGTGTCCTTTTTATGCTAAGCAGACTACCTTCAAAAATGAAGGCGTCACGGTCACCATAATTTAGCGCAAGATAAAAAGTCGACCCTGGTATGACCTAAGGCATTTATTTCAATTTGTACCACAAATCTTGGTTTTGTGTTATGCTAAGTGTGCAAATTTTATGGCTCACATTGTTTTTCAGTCTCGTGTCTTGCTCCAATAAACTTGAGGACTCTGTTCAACCACTACAAAGCCTTTCCTGACAAACTTTTGGGACTCCATGATCAAATATGCCACTAATTAAGTCATATTTAAGAAAATGGAGACGAAAAATGTACCAGGGAAATTTTAATCAATACGCAAAAACTCCAAAAAGCAATAGTTATCAAACTCACAACATTAGATAACTAATAACGCATTATTCAGTCCTCATCAATAAATCATTAAACTGAGCTATAGAAACACGTGCATATGGGTGAAAAATTAAAGAGTTAAAAAGCAAATGAGGAATGTGCATGAAAATAAAGTCACATAAAACTGCGTCTGACAAGGGAGACCTTAAAAGAAACGCGCTTCGTAACACTAAGTTCATTACACAACATCTGACACACACTTTTCCATCATATTCTTCGTAAAAGGAGAGAAAGCTAAGGAGGAAGGACTTAAGCGGAGGCGAGACAGAGGCCTTAAACATACAGTTTAATAATCTTACACTTGAACGGCTGGAAATTAAGAGATTCAGGACAAATTAGAGCATGTTTCAAGCCTTACAAGTGTATGTTATAGACGGAAAAAAGTAGACGCAGTCAAATCGCCGCAGAAAAAAATAATAAGAACATCACCGCTCTGGCAACGCTGAAACATTACCACACCGCAACCGTTCCGCGCGCTTCAACAACACCACGTTGTTGATTTTTTTCAATAAAATAAATAAATATGTTCCATAACTCTAATGTTTGTGTTTAAATTAGGTATGAAATCGTTAAAAGACTTTATAAAAAGAAGGCTTTCGCGCGATGTCAGGCTTGTGCCATTGCGATAATTTCCTCCTATCTATCTAAGTTCATTTACGAATGATCAAATAGCACCACTCTTTTAGCTTCTACCATGACCAATCAAGCACAGCTCCAATTTTTAGGACTAGTCACACATGCGTAATGCATCTCATACTCCTCGAAAATGGGAGAATTTAACCTATTCGTCCAACGGCTGTTTGACATATCGAATTGGTAAAAGCTACTAGCCTGACCCAGAGGTCAGTTCATTCAAAAAAGGTACAGAAAATGGCGTGCAAATTGGCCCAATTATTAGGCAGGGCTAAAAGAGAAAATGCATTAAAATGTATGCAATGCTTTTTCATGTGATTACCTGCCGTTTGGCGGTCACTTTAGGATTTGGCTGGTACTTTTGCTTCGAATGACGTGCCTGAGGCGACATCACTTTGGCTTCCCAGACCGGGTTGGGCTCATGACTCGTTTTTCCTTATACCTCTCTCTGTATTGTGTATCCTGGTACTAATTAAGGCTCTTATGTTTAAATGGACTTCCGAGAACCCAGTCAAGAGGTAGAGGAGGATATCAATGCTTAAAGTAGGTGCATCTTTAGGTGTAATACAGATATTGATTCATTTAAGTGTTCAAAACTAAAGCCGTGAATTCAACTTCAAACATTGCACCAGGTTACAGTACAAAAATAGGCATTTGTCGTTGGGCCTTACTCATTTTTTTGCATTGGCAATGCCAATTAAAACATCTCGAAGGAGGGAGGTTAAAGAGAATATCAAAGCAATCAATTTAAGACGAAGTAAGGCACAAAAATGTCCCCCTTGCGATTGCTTTTCAGTAATTTGCACAATTTCGGGAACACAATAACTGTAAGATTTTAAATAACAGAGTACACATACAAAAAAAGGCAACAAAAACACATTAAGCATTTGGAATGTTTGCTCTCCCATCTCGAGGACCATAATAAAGGGCAAAGTACGTGTTCAAAAAGCCAGCTGCATAAAATTCAAAAACAAATATTAAAATCCCAAGCATCAAAATGTCATCTCAACAAATACTGTTCGTGGTAGACAAAAACAAAAATTAATAAAGATTTGTAGACATTCAAGTTATCTGAAAGTAACAAAGTTGTTGAAAAGCAGAAAAACGAGGGCAAAGAAACATTCCACA
>UYWX01020443.1:39439-65579 GCA_900622495.1 Hydatigera taeniaeformis | reverse complement strand
CTGTCTACTGATTGGCAGAAATACTTCTTCAACAATGCAGGGCACAGACTCTTACCGGCGTTATAAATGAGAGATGAAATCTTTGATGGGCACAATTTTGTTATTATTTGCTGAAGGCTTGATGTTCATGTGCCTTTTGCACAGCAACAGCAGTCGGCATATTGTGTTTTTGCTTCATCGAGAGCCATGCCGTTCTCTTGCCAAATAAAGTTCGCAACGTACTGGCTGACTCGACATAGCAATCCACGATGGGGACAGGTGTGCGCTCGTTGATCAGTGTGTGAAGGAAAATCGCTTTGCACCACGTGGGGTGTATCGAAGACTTGATGTGTGTCTGCAAGGGTCTGCCAGATAGGTGAAATTAGACTGGAGAGAGACGATGGCCGTAAATAGGGTTCGACTCCAAGTGGATCATAAAAGTTGAAAATGGTACGTTACATTCTGAACAACGTAAAGCAAATATAGAAAATGACATTAAGTTGAGCTTAAATGCATGCATTTTGGAAGAACAAGACATGGAGCACATGGGCCTATGCAACCAGTTCTTAAGTATGCTTGTCTGGACATTTTTGTGTTTTTGTTATATGCAAAATTAAAATTTTCGCATTTTTCTGCATTTAATCCGGACGCATTGGCGATAATGCAAAGTAATTTAAAGTTGCTGTAAGTTCCACAGCATTTTACTAGTTAATTTCACGATGGCATTCCACTTTTCTAAAACGTGTTCTCAGAAGTGATACGGTTTTGACACTAAACGTAAAAGCTATACAATTTTACAGCAATTTTTTGTTAAAATAATTTTTTAAGGTTTTTATTGTTAAATACCTGAATATATTTAATAAATCACAAAATTTTGATTTGTTTTATTTATCTAAACGAATTAAGCGACCTAGACTCTGCGCAAGTGAATGTTTAAGATCGTCATTTGACTTGGTGCATCTCATAAACTCCATCGTATCTGCGAAATGAGGAGCCCCACTCGTCAAGAAATTGCAAATTCGCCACGTCTCAGATTTTACGTACCTTATCCAGGAGATGAAATATTATTTGCGGCTATGAATGTGCTTCAATGTCCCCAGTTTCCGGAAATTTATGAACTTTTCTTTCGATGCACTTGTGAGGTTGTGTGGCGTAACGGCAGTCTCTTAGCCAACTACGTAAGAGCAAGAGATTTGCCTGTTATAGAGAATCGCATCAAACGCTCACCCTTTTACATACAACAAATCCAACCACTGGATCAGGGAGTGTTTCTTCTGACACTCGCACTTCGAGATGGCGGTGCCGTGTAATAGTAGCTAGTTAAATTTTTTCACATTACAGTACATAAAAATAGTTTTTTGTTTTGTTATGTCTTTGGGCTTTGTTGGTAGGTGTAGTGTGTTCAGATGGGTTCAATGCTTGTCTTTGGTTAAAGTGGAAAGTCCATCGTTGACGAATTGTTAGCTTTATCGCACAGCTAATGGATGGCAATTTTAATTAAAATCATAACTATCCCTAAATACTAATCTACTAGCTGTTTGTTCTTCATTCTTACTTCTTGCATTTGAAGAGAAATAGTTGGGCTGACCTGTTTTGGTATGAACAAGAAAGCAAGATGAATATGTAGAACAGTGTGTTCAAAGACGCAGACATCTTAACCCACTGCACGATCTACTACGGCAGGTAAGAGTAAACGAAATGGTATGCTTGTGAGTTTACACACTCAGGTCACATTTATGCTGATAAACTATCTGCAGTAAGATGAGAGGTCACATTAAAATGCGGAGGTGCAGCTAATCTCCATTACCTCATACCGACTGTTAAAAACACTTGAATTGCATGGAAAGGGTTAAAAATCTGGCGATCATCAAACAAGTTCAGTTTTAGAAACTGTTTTGCAACTATGTTTCGGGTCTCACGTTCCTCCCAGCCTCGAAGGCAGTCCTACTGCCAATGAGAGCTTTCGATTGATAGACTGTGAGACTTTGGCCGACAGTTTCTCATAGGTGACCACTGTCTACTCCTCGTTTACCTGCAAACGTCAGTTTTAGGTATGTTAGCTTGTTATTTTGTTTGCAGGAAGGATCTCTATACATTTATTTCACTGTACAGATGGCCAGGTACAAAAACGGGTTGGATACTTTAGTAAGCCGAAAAGTGTCGGATAATGAAAGTGCTTTGTGGATTCTCCACTATTGGAGGAGGTAACTCAATTCGTGTAGACTCGATAAATGTCTTTTAACAGCCTTCTTGTCAATGCGGAACTTTTAATCTCTGACCGAGCCATAGGACCATACCTGCTTTAACCACTTTCCTCTGCAGCCGTAAGTTTTGATGCTTTGGCCTAGCAGTTTGCAGTGAGAAAACCCTTCAGATTAATAAGGGACATCGTAAAATTGGTAGTACGGTGGTTCAGAAATGATGAAGGATTTTGACAATGTAATTACCCTATAATGGCATACTTAAAATGAATAATCGTGACTGTAGCATGAAGGTTTCACTTTACTCGTCTATTAAAATGGAAACGAGCGGTCGCTACTACATTGAAGTAGAAGCAGAGGTGCACTGGATGGACAGATGCATTTAAACAGCGCCAGGAGAAGTTAATATGAATTACGTTGGAGAAGTTTTGCGCCTTGCTACCAGCTAGCTGAGCTCAACTTTGACTTGTAACGTCTGGAACTAAACTACTAGTTTTTTTAATTCATACCTCCTCCAACTCTCCTCTTTTCAATGTTGTGATTAATACCACATCGCAATAGAACCCATACAACGGCATTTCTGCATTACTTGTTGGGGTAAAAGTGCAACCATACCCCTTTCATTTAAAAACATCCCCCTCTACCACTGGCCGGCAATATAACTTTCAATAAATAATTAATTAACGAACGAGCAAATTTAAAATGCACAGTTTTGCTTATAATTAGACAGCTGCCATATAAGGACGAGCATATTTTGAGTGACAAAAATCCGCAACTTTAATCCGACCTCCATGCCTGTAAAACATGATCGCCTCCATGCAGGTTATTTAAGAGCACAAGCATGGACCTGGATGCAATGACCTCAACAAGCAGAACAAAGTTGAGGACAACTTGTCGTACTCGAAAACGTTCAGTGTATGCAGGAAACCAACTGAAAGAAGACCAATGCGAGGTACAAGCTCTTAAAAGGGTTCATTCGGATCAGCGACACGTTAAATCACACGCTCTTCTCGAAATTTGTCATTACACTTTACATCAAGGTTTAGCATTCAACTTCAACTTTCTAGTTAAAACGCCTTTTCAGGTTCTTATTTCTTTCCTATCGGACGAACATACCTCTATCACAATTATTAAACACTGCTGTGTTGATCAAGGTACTGCCATACTAAAGCAAGTAAAGTTTTTTTGCAAACATTCGCATGTAGGTATTGGCATTGCAAAATATGCTACTTACAATGTATTAAGTAGCTAATGTTATCGGGTCCTACAATAAACAGACAATTTTCTAACCTCACCGGATTCAAAGTTTACCATAAGTCTTAAACTACTGGCTTATAAACTCAGTACGACTAGCAAGTGGTCAAAATTGTCAAGCACAGTGTTTTATTGCTAAAAAATTATCCCCTTATCCATGGATGGACACTGACACATTGTCATACTGCCTATTTCTCTTCCACAAGGACAATGCCGACAATTTTGTGGCTAATAAAAGCACTTGAGTTGGGAGATTCGGGTATTCACCAAGTTCGAATGGGTTGCTCCCTTCCGAAGGATTAAGTTTTTACAAAGTGGTAAAATTAGAGCACTTGTAAGCATTGCCAAAACACTGCTTTGTATTCCATTGAAACCACGAAAAGTGGTTTTCAAATTTGTACAACTAAGCTGGATTTAGTCACTCATTACATGGAGCTTTTCGTTAAATTGCCCTTCTCATTCAAAGTGATTTCCACAAAACATGCTACTTACAGTGAGTTTATTTTTTTATTTTGTCGTCCCGTTACTGCAATTACAGCTGATTTTTTGTCCAAATAGTGACATCTTCTAAAGTTGTTTTGATCAACGGTCATTCATGGATAGCAGTGCGAAAAAGCAGAACTTCCTCAATCCCCCTCCACCCTCTAGTCCTAAATAAGCGCGCGCTCAATTTAAATGACAAACAACTGTACAAAGACTGTAAAAGGTACCTTCAAAACGCAAAATAACACAATGAAAAAACCAAAGGGTAAGCCGTTTAGAGGGTAGTTTTCAGTAAAGCGTGCTTAGTTATGGGTTTGTGGAACAGGTCTTTAGCACCTCGACTCATTGAAGCTGTGGTGATTTGAGCGCGGTACCTTCGTGTCAACTTTGTACTGTTTGTTTAGGACAACGATAAAATGGAATGCAAAGTCTATTCCACTGAGTATCACCCAGTTGCCCATTTAAGCCGTCTGACTTCAACGCTTACGTGGCCTCTTTTTCTTGCAATTCTAGTTTTACTCGCTTTCATCAGTGCGGTGGCTTCTTGTCAGCGTCGAAAATACCTCACATCCACCGGAAAGCAAATGCATGCATGCATGGGTTAATGAATGAATGAGTGAACAAACAAACAAACAAACAAACGAGCGAACGAGCGAACGAGTGAGCAATGCAGGTGAGTGGGGGAGACGCCTTCGAGGTGTTGCAGTCTCACACAGGTGGATTGGAATCTCTCCAAACAGGTCGCCTGTACACAGAGGAAGGCAGTGGAGGATGTCAGTATGCGGCCACATGCCACACTCACACACACAGTCGCCTTCTCTCCTCCGCCCTTACCAAGGCTCCAATGACAAGCACTTACGTCGGTGATTTCTTCGCCTCCTTCGTGCCTTCCCTACAAAAGTATGCCATGCAATGTGTCTCCACGAGGAAGGCACCACCTCGAGGCCCAAAAACATTGACAGAGGAAAGGGCAAAACATACGAGGGGATCCTGTTGTTCCGGTGGCCTCCGTCAACTGAGGTGCGAAGACTGCAGGGAGGAGAGACAAAGAAGTGACACCAAGTGGAGGGAGTGAAGACTGAACTAGGAAAAACAAAGCCTCTCACTCAATGGCAAAGCGGTCCCATCTTGCCATCCTCCTAAAGCAGTATGAAAATAGAAAGGAATGAGTGCTTGCAGCAGAGGCAGGAAGGAAAGAAGAGAATCCAACCTTAATAAGGCTTTGTTTCCAAAATTCAACTCTTTCCAATATCACAAAATGTTAAGGTACAATTTTTTTTGTTTAATGCTCAAACCAAAGCGTCAAACTAAGAGCAACATTTACTTCCACACACAACATCTCAGCTGCTGGATTTGATGGCCTTTAGTATGATTCGATAGCTCCCAACTTGGACCTCACCTTGGCAGTGTAAGCGTACACATGTGTCAGGGACTTGTGCAAAAAACTTGCAAGGAAGATTGGATCCTGGAAAGGGAGGTTTATGCCGACGGTCACATGGCCGCACCTAAGATGAGGTGGCAACTTATTTCCCAACTCAAGTCGAAGGAGTCGGAAGTGGACAAAAATTAGCGAGACTCAATCCCGCTGGTCAATCATTAGGCAGAAAAGCAAGATGATAATAAAGGTAGTCAGTGGAAGAAGTTTGGATGAGTGTGTAGCGAAGTGATGCTGAAGTTATCACAAAGAAAGTGACTGTCATTTGATGGTTCATTGAATGCTATTGGCAGATCACTTTGATTAGGAGACCGTGTCCTCATGTTCGCTTAATATGACAAGTCAGTCTCATCAAGTCTCCCCAAAACCTGCCCCCAGGGGTGCCAGAAGAGTCGCACCATCAACAACTTACGTCTGTGTGTCGATGAACACCTTTTGTGTAGTTTTTTTTTGTTAAGAATTTGGCGTGCCGTCGCCTCTGTCACATTCCACTTACGTAAGTTCCAAAACCCTCTAACTTGTCCGACTAGTCACGATTTTCATTCTTATTGTGTACTTCAAAAATTATAGAGTGAGTCATAAACATGAACTGATTGTCAATGACAAGGGCCACATATCGTTCCATGTTTAAGCTCAAAGCTCTCCTCCTCGCCAGTTGCGATTTCAGCATCCGCGATCTTTGTGGAAGTACTGGTGGGGTATCCGCATCTCTCTCAAAATGTCAGATCGTATCCACTGAGTGTGAGGACTAAAGACTTCTAAAAACAAAAATCCTGTCAATTTAGGGGATTTGGGCCCAAATGAGGATAGATTTAAGTAGTACATCTTTTCTCCTTAAAGCTTTATCTGGGCAACTCCATTACGGAACCCAAATAACGGGCACACATCTGCCAAAATTAATGTTATTAAGTAAATCTCAATCATTAAAATATTACTAAAGGGATCAAGAGAGAAGCATTAGTTGTTACAGAGCCACACACCGTAGTGATTCCAAAACTGCCCCCTTAGCACAAGCAGTGGTGCAATGTAAACCACACAGCAACACAGAAGAGAGCGTATCAATGACAATGCGAGGCCTCTTTGGACAAAACAACACAACTTTCAAGTCTACGAACAAAGGGGGAAGGAGTTCGTGCTCTCCAGATGAGGCAGACGAGTGGAGGTGCATTGGAGGCTCATGAGGGACACATGCCTCCAAGTCCGCATTGCAGGACGTCTGACCGGCCTCTGGCAATGCCACCTGACAAAGTATTCCAATGTCGAAGGCTACTTTGTCTACTGGTGCCCTGTGGCTGGTGTTGACGTCAGTGGAGCAAAAGGCTGTGCTCGGTGATAATTGAGGAAATTTTATTCCAGTCCATAAAAGGAAGTGGAAGGTGCCTCGCATGCCTCTTGATTTTACACCACCTCCACTAGCAGAGATTTACGTTCCTCAAATTGTCTTTGCACAAAGAATGCAATAAAATGGCTTCCATGAATTCGTTTAATTATTTCGTACTTAAAGTAGCCTTACAAAACATTTTACTTAGTTTACTTTACTTTTACTTTACTTTTTTGCATTACTGTGTTAGGCCAGAGTTTTGGAGGTAAAATGAAAGTCATACAGACAATGTTAAGAGCGAGGCAAAGCTGTAACAATGCCCGATCAAAAGGCAACGGACATAAGAGGGACTGATAGGTATTAAACTTATTTTCATCCAACCGCTTGTCCAAATCTGTTCGCCTGGCAAATTGCAAGAGACAATTGGCATGGGCGCCTCCTTCGGATCCTGACGACGAGTGGAAGAGAGGTTTAGGTTTGCGCATCGAAAGAAAACTGAGCACGTATTTTGCAAGCCAGAAGTGCCATAGCGCTTTCGAACGTGGAGCCTCGTCCTGCGATCCTTGAAAGGCGCTCCAATGTGGTGCGTCTCAACTGGTAGAGTTGTAAAATCGAAGACGCTGTCATTGTGGTTCCCTTGGAGGTGACAGCATCTCCAAAATATCTCCACACACTTTGGCTACACTTTAAATTGAATTTCAGCGCATGGGAAAAGAGGTAAACCAGTTGATTAAATTTAAAGCCTATTAAAGCAGAAAAGGAGTTGTTATTAGTAGGATTTGGTTCTGCAGTACCGTTGGAATGACGACGCTGGTTTTCATTAAACGGTTCAAGTATTTTAACCTTGCAAGACGATCGCCATTCTAAAGCAAAAAAAGACAAAACAAAATACTATAATACTAATTCACTTTAGTTCTGTAGGTAGAAGATAAAGCAAAAAAAAATATTTTTTGCCTCGCTACTGTTAAATAACTCTGTCCAAATGCGGTTGTAGCAGGCGGATGCTTTTTCTGTCTGCCTGTGCATTCACTACAAAATGTGCATCAGCAATGCAGTTGGGCTGTGAGCTTCAGTGTATCGCCATTTCACTACCTTCCGTAATCTGGCATCTATGCGGTGCACGAAAGCGGTGAAGATCCTGATCCAGTCCACCAGCCTGTTAAGGCTGCATTAAGGCGGATTGGCACCCACTGATGGGAGGCAAAGGAAGGTTCAATGAAGGGGAGGAATTGATGATCTACCCATTCGCCTGATTTGTCCACCGTTGTGGTCGTGAGTTCCCAGCCCTCCTGTTACTTGACAGTTATGATGGATGTTAGTCCCAGTGTCGAACTGCTTGATGCTTCAAATGGAATTCGTTTGAGCTTGACCTTTCAAACGAGGCGACAACTGCCGCCGCGATGTTGAAAACGCACCCACTTGAATCATGAACATCGCTTTACACAATGTCACACCACTACCTCGCCGGTGTCAGTCTAGGTTGAGTCTTTGTGAAGGTGGCCATTTGTTTGCATTTGCATAATCAGAATGATTGCAAAAGTGACTCCTCTATGCGTGTGGACTTTAAAATCGACAATGAGACTACTCGGTTTTCAGTGGTTTACGAGCATGCGGAATGTGCTCAAGTTGGCCTGCACGGTGAGGATGGGAGTCAAAATTACATCACTGCTGGTTCAGACAACAAGACAACTAAGACACGGAACTGCTATGCCAAGGCTAGAGAAGCGACGCATTCATGACACAGTCATTGAAATAGGAATGAGTTCAACTTTGCTTGAAAGTAATCATCGGCGCACATCTTCAAGGAGGCCTGTGGACGAGAATTGTGGCATCCATTTTAAAAAAACAACCAAATAAAAACTTTGTACTTAAAGAGTGCTGTCAAATGCAGTTTCGTGCTAGTGTTGGCGACCTGAAGCTTGCGACGTTAAGGCAAGCATTTGATGCCACAACCTGTGATTTTGTTGTGACACTCGTTTTTGTTGGCTTTGTTTAATCACTTCATATTTCTCAGGTGAGATTAAATTCGCTGTAAGCCAGAGCAAAGAGTGTGGCATTTACTTTTGTCTTTTACGTCGAGGGTCACAAGTCTCAAGTCCACCAAGACCTTTAGCCAAGTGCGATAGCCAGTGAAGTCAACTTGATGTTTGGTGTGCCTCCGGTGCACGAGGGCAGTGGTGCTTTGGACACAATGGAAACACTTACGGAAGTGGCATTGAGTTGGCATAACGCTCAAATCTAAGCCCAAACCGGGGACAATTGGGTCGCGGCACTTCAGCCTCTAAGGTTAGGATATGCGGCCAATTTAAGATTTATTTTGTTTGCAATTAAAAAGTCCCCCTATTCAAGCATGGGTTCGACATTTTGCCTATTCGACGCAGTCCATCGGCCCGACTCCGAGCTGGGAAGTTGACTAGCACGGTAGGGATTTTTCCAATGCATCACAACAACTTACGCTTTTAGTGGTGGATTGCAGGGCTCTGGGTGCTTAAAGTTTCTTAAAAAAAATAATAAAATTAATTCCTAAACTTTGTCTTAAATGATTGTCGTGTCCTCAAGGCTCATTAATAATGAGTTCACATCAGTTTTATGACTAAATCTGATGCGAAGACCAGATTGTGAGGCCTCCGTTTCATTGCGCTTCCGACCAAAGGCATGACATATTGTGATGACTCTTCCCCTCTGAACTTGTGCAGACGGTTATCTCGGATTAGGTGAAGCTCCAGGCCTTAAGCATACCACCATAACTGTTCAAAAGCTTACCTTATCCTTTTTATGCTGCGCTTCATTAAATTAAGAGGTGTTTCACCTCCACAGCAAGTTTTGCTCTGAATCTACTGCCTAATCACACCGTTTTAGTTAATGTGGCAACACACAGACAGACTACTGTGACTTTCATGTGCCTCGGTTTTAACACTTTCGGTCTTTCTGATATCCAAATGGAAATCCACTCGTTTCATCCGCCAAGTAGATGGGCCACCAGTGAAGGTTGGAGGCAAGCAAAAATCATGACACTAAATGCAGGCACGCTGATTACATTTGTAAGTAGCACTGCCTTCGGTACAAACTAATCTTGGCATTGTTGAAGAACTTACACCTGTGGTTTTGCCTTCACGTAGTTGTCTGGGCCAAATTGAAGGAAGGAACAATTTCAATACATGAAAAATAATTCCTTTAAGGCCAAATGTGCTTCTTCTAATGATCTTTAAAGTGCCTTTACGGGGCAGCAAAACAACTTTACAATCGTCCGAGCAACTGTAAACTCGCACGTTCTACTTCTCATGCAGTGCAGTCTGTCAATGGGTAGCGTGGATCTGTCATGGCGTTCGCCTATCACAATGGAGCCGACAAAGTTCTAACAATCGTGCCTCCTCCCTTTGGTAAGCGTAATGGCAGCACTTGGCAGCCCAATCGCTTTCTCATTGAAAACATCCTCTGAGGCCTCCACCACCGGACGTCCAAGGGAGCGCGATCTTATGTGTGCACTGATACACTTTTACATTTAACACTTGTACTCGTTCCTCCATCCATCTACCTGTCTATTTGGCCAGGAAAACTAGAATGCAGACGACCAATCCAGCGGATTTGGAAGGGATCGCTTATCATAATTTCTGCTCCGTCAGAGCAGCGGTGACGCATATGCAATCCACTAACTTGCCACGAAGTCAGCAGAAGGCAAATGTTAAGTAGAACTGCAATTTATGGTTTAAATCCTGCTTTGCTTATTCGTGCTTTACCTTCTTTTGGAAATTCTCTGTTTCGATTACTGTCTTGATACGCACGAAAAGACGATTGGGACTTGTTATCCACCTTTCCATCCTCCTTAAAGTTACTCTACCTTCAAGCCTTCAACGATTCAAGGCCCCCCCTGCAGTGACGTGGTTTAAGGGAATGAAGTGGACGTTTTGACATTATTGACGGCATTTGGGAGTTGCTGCTTCTCCGTTACCGGTCTTGGATTTGATGGAGGACTCACAACTGTGTAAACACCGGGTTATTGGAAGTCGTTGATGCTCAAAAGATGAACTTTGGTACTTTATATTGTGGCTAGCTTTTGCTATGACGCTAAATGCATATCATTTTGTGAGTTTTTTCTTGTCAATTAAGTGTTGTCCTATTGCAACTCATACGATTTCACCTTGCCGCTTGGGGATGTGAAAAATGGTAAAGTTGACAAAAGTCTAGCACTGCATCATCACCCCTTTGGCAAAAGTGATGCCGTGTCAGGACAGTGCAATCATTTGTCCTCTCAACGGCAGCTTGTGCGACTCCTTCCACTGCCATTCCAAGCAGAGGCACGACAGCCTTGTAATCCGCCTTTCCTGTAGCCCATTGACACATTCAAGTGATGCTGCACCACTCAACTCCATTGAAGCAACATTTTTTGAAGTTACGCTCTCCCCCAATCTCTCAATCTTGCAATTTATCATTTAAATAGTGCAAATTTTACCATTTTAACGGTAATCCAATGACCCACGAAGGCAGTGGCTTGTTTTTCAGACTAAATCCAACGGTAACGAGGAGTCTTTATTCACTGTGTATGCTTGTTTTGCTTGTTCTTCGTTGCGTACCCCTCCATTGCAATTACTGCCTCGACGCACACAGACAGACTACTGCGATACCACCCACCTTTCCTCCTGTCTAGGATTGCCCCAAATTACCTTCTTTAGTGCCTTATCCGTAGCGGTATTGTTAGCGAGAAAGGAGAAGGAATTCGAGGGTTGTGTATGTCGGTGATGCTTGCAGATTGCTCTATTTACGACGCAGACAAGTGAATCGGACAGGTGGGATGCAAGTGGAGGACTTGCACGAGCATCTGAGGAAGGTGAGAGGGTTATTGACAAACAGGACCAAAGGATTGACAGTAGTAAGTTGAAGGCGTTCACGGTTTGCCCCAATTGTGGCCAAAACACTATTTTCCTCTATGTCTCATTCAAATTGGACCCCACAATAACCCTTTCTTTTACTTTGATCAACACACTATTAACTCAGAATAGTGCTGCCAACGTTTAACATCTTAACACGTCAAATGAACACTCAAATTACAAAAATTCTTCCATTTTTCAGGGCATTCTTTTGCTAGTGCACTTTGTCAAAGTGAGTCGCATCACAAAACTTCGCTTCACCCGACGCCACTCCGTTCGCCCACCGTCCATTGTCCCACTGGTGGCTGTAATTGCTACTGCCTTGCATTGGCGTCCATTTTTGTGTTTAATTTTTTGTGTAATATTCTGTGAGGATCTGCACAAATAAGCTCAAAACAGAGATACAACTATCCTCTGTTGGAAGCATTGTCTCCAAATAGCACATTTACGCACTGTTTATGGAGTGAGGCTAAAATTGAAAGAAAAATTTCAATCCATTTCTGTGTCATTTGCAATTTGTAAAAAAAATCAAGTAAAACTTTGACATAAAAATCAATTCGGTGCATATCTAATAGGAGAGTCCCTGCATTTGCAACAGCGACTGCGAGTAGTCCGATTAGGGCACTGATCGGCGGCTAGTTGGTTTGTTTTTAAAGACTTCAAGCCTTGGCGCTTTAAACTCTCTGTTACTGGTCTTCAGTGCGTGCGTAAAGGTGGATGAGATGGAGGGGCAAATGCCCGACTTGAAGGTGTAGAGCCTCAACCTCCAAATTTAAAGGCTCGGTTGGAAAGTGTTGCAGTGCTGGAGGGTAGGTTAAAGACGCTGACGTGGAAGAACGAGATGTGACAATGTGTGAATGAGCTGGGATTTTGCCTTGTTGAGGTATTATTGTGCATATGATGAGGGTTTTGTGACCATTCTACGCCACGTAACAACCTGTGATGGACTACATTCGCCTCTTAAGGCTGTTTGAATGGTTGTCGACTTGGTAGGGAAACCATTCGTAGGTTGGTTAAAGTTGTCACACAATCACTAAAGTGATGCGATGTTTCCTTTCCCACTAAGTTCTCCTTCTGATGCATCACGACGATATGTAGCTCCACTTCTCAGCAGACAGTTTCGACAGACTTTTTACAGTTGACAGTAAGCAAGGATTATCCAAAAAGCCAAACTCCGGTAGCGTCGTAACTTGCTGCATCGTCCATTTATTCAGTTACACGGCGGTTCAGTGCTGTAAGTTGAGCCATTGTCGACCTCCGCTTTTGGTGTTTACTTGCAAACAGAAAAACAATGAACAAAGCGTCAACAGAATGCTCACCCGTCAACGGCTTTATGAGGTCATTTAAAGTGCCTAAGTTTGAAATTATTGTGGGCCTTTGAATGAGCCATAATTCCAAGGCAAGGGAACTTACGTGTGTCATTTTAGGTGACCCTCGGTCACGGCGTGCAGTTTCCACTGTGAAGACTAGCCCAATCCAGGAGCGACATTGAAAAATAGTGTCAGCAGTGCCGACATCCTGTGAGGGTCTGAAGACCCGAGACCAATCGCTCGTCAGTGGCAGTGATGGGTATTGGGTTGACTCCTTTCCTGCCCGTTTGGAATAGCTCGGATCTTTCTGCACTAGTTCGGCGCGAGTGTGAGTTAAGAAACTCAACTCGCAATTTTAAAGACGCCTAAATGTGAACTACATAAATCACAATTTGTTAACAGGGTTTCTTTTTAGACTTCAAGCGATCCTTCATGCATATTCCTCTTGACTGCTTTCCTGATGCAGAATGGAATGGAGAGGAAGACTTACTGATTACTGATTAATTTTTATGATGAACAGTCAAATCTAGTGTCAAACCTATTGGAGCATATGAAGAAGTTTTTTTACTGACTCCTAAGCCTTCTGTAGCAAAAAATTAAGCCACTCAGCCGCAGTCTAATCAAATGTGATGTAGACTACAAAATGTAAAATTTAAAGAGACACAAAACCATGCAACACTCCCACGCTTCTTTATTAGTCGTACCTTTCTAGCCATCAACAGATCGCTTGGACAAATTCTAAGCTATCAGTCCGTTGAAACCTCTCTACATTGACAGTCGCGCTAATATCCGCCCATTTAGCTTCAACAGGACCAGGGTCGTCTGACCGTCCTGCCGCCGCTGGCCAGAACGCGGTCCATACGCGCCCTAACATTGTGGCAGTTAAACCCACTTCCATGTTTTATCCCTTCCCTAGTATGAGAATGAAACGCCCAAAGACGGACCAACGATACGATTGTAATCGTATCACTGTGGCTCCAATTGCACTTCTTCACCACCTATGCACAAGGTGTAGTTTGGGACCTCCAGAGCCCAATCAAAGCATGCAAATCTCATAGCAAACTTCAGTGCCTTTAAGCTCATGCTTCCATTAAGACTTTGTTTCCTGCGTGCATTTGCATAAAACCGCATCCCTTTAAGACCTCAAGCCTCCATGAAAGCAGTGACCTCAGCGGTGACTTTTGGGCTGTCCTCAATCGATTGCTTCTTCTCGCCCACAAGTGGAAGCGCAAATCGTCTTTACTCATTCCATGCCTTCCCTGAGAACACTCTTCTCTAACCAGCTACCATTCCATCACTCACAGAGGAGCTTTTACTCAGTGCATTTGACGACTTGGAGGTTCCCATCTTGTCTCACTGCGGTTGGGGTTTAGGGCACGGCTTATCTATCTCCTGACATGTTGCCTGAAAGTTGGTTATGGAAGGAACGAAATTGGATAGTTGGTAGAGAGGTGCACTGAGTGCTATTGATGTGGTGCTACGCAGCAGAACGCAGTCTCGCAAACAGCGATCCTCCTTTCCAAAGGCAACCATCATGACTTCATGATGCATGCGGAATGCAATCAGCAAAAGCGACAGAAAATCGCATTCTCTTCAAAATTACGATAGGCGGTATGCAAAAAACAATAGAGTGCATCACATATAGTCGCGTGTTTGATGAGAACATAAAGTTAAAAAACTCTGCCTCTGGTTTTACTAATGACACGCAAAAGACCATGACGACTAGCGACAGAAAAATATTTTCCCATAATTCGGGGCCTAAAATATGCTTTCTTATCCTGACAATCCAAACAATCCATTCGTTAAACACACCACTTTACTGACCCTGTGTAGATGATGGGCCAAATTTTAGCCAAACTCGAAGCGCTAAAAATGGTAAACCAAACGGTTGAGGTGATGTTGAGTCGCTGCGGCAGTTGATCCCTCCAAGATGGTTTAAAAAACCTTCCCAATTTCATTAAAACTAAGCATAGCAAGAACACAAATCCCTATGAGGTTGGTAGGATGTGAAAACCGTAGCTTTGGGAAACGTTGCTCTCCTTACTTTCACAGCAAATAGTCTTAGGCATTCTGCATCTTAACTTTTTCGACTACGCCTCTTGATCGTAACACCAATTTGGGATTCGAGCTACAGATTTTAACTAAATTGCATTTGGTTTAGAAACGACCATCAACCATCAACTCCGCCACCGCATCGCAACATCTACACACTCTACTCAGGCTTACCTGTGCCAGCAGCAATTAGTCCTTGTCGGGATCCCCAGACACGTGTGAGTCTCAAGGGCCAGAGCAACTTACATGGCGTTCGTTTTTGAGGTTTATGCTGTAGAAGCAGCACAATTCGTCCAAACGTGTAAACTGGAATCTCACGCTCCACAGAGGAGGGGGAAGGTGTTTTCCTGCACCCTATTAGTAGCATTTGAAAAACTCGAAGTTCCAAATGCCACCATTGCTAACAATCATCTCTAATCTTCTGTGTGTGTGTGTTGGAAATATCACAATACGAGGATAAAGGTGAAGGCTAAATTTAGCTGTCAAAAATAAAACGATTTATTCGACCCTCACCGAGACATCTCATTACCGTGACTGCTCATAAATTCTTACAGGCAATTCTTATAAGAATGACAATATTAATCTCGCCGAAGTGTAAAGTATCGAGGAGGGCTTCAATCTAGCTATTATTTAAGCATTTTTGAGGTGGTATTTTTGATGCCGGTTGATCGTAACGTTGGGACAAGAAATACTACCTGGTTGATGTCAAACACATGCGCCGGATGCGAACACAGCGAGAGAACGGTGAACTTGTTAACAGGGACCGTAATCGCTGCCAGTTGATAAAAAAGAGCAAGGGCAAAACAAGGCCAGGCAGGACATCACCACTGATAACAAAAAACTCTACTGGGGGAACATAAATCAGCATAAACTGGAGCAAAACAAGACTGTTTCACAAGGCATGACGTTAAAATGGAAGGCACTGGCCACGAGGTGGAGTGTGCTTCTAGCCCTGTGGTCCACAAAGAGAGGTGCGAGTCAACAATGCGAGTGTGCACCAATGCTTCTTTACCCAGTGGATCAGGAAAGCCGGTATGAAGATAGTGAGAGGAATGTTGAACCTTGCAAGATGGCGTCTCACGAGGGGTGATACCCTTCCCAAACTATTTAAATAACCATACTATAGTATTGGCTTGTCAACATTGACCCTTATTAAGGAGATCAAAGGCCGCAACTTCGCAACCACGCATCAGACGGAGAACCTAAGGTAGAAATCTGCACTGCGCGTTCTATTCATTGCGAGCCTCTGAAATGACTCTCTTGACCATTTGCAACTGGTTCATTCAACAGGACGCATTTTAAATCTCTGCCACTCATCATTGGGCTGGAAAATGGGCCTGGGATTGTTGGTTTTTCTGTTTTCGACGGTTTAGGGCGTGAGAACACTTCTGCCGACCAAAATAACTCCCCGATGGGTTCTAGAAAACATCCAATAAAGGGTACGTGATAGCGGAAGATGAAGACGTCCTCGTTACGCCTAAATTTTGCAAAACTTTTAGCAAAGGCAGTTAAGAGACTTGGCTAAAATGTTTAAGCTTTGAAAGATGCATTAACTTTTGTGCCACCTACTTTTTGCAGACTTGGATTACTGAGATGATATGCCAGGGATACGACGTAGTAAGTCGAGTTTGTTACCCACTGTTCGGACCGAGAGATGTTCACTTTTTAAATCTTAGTTAAGCTTATTACATGGAACTTTGAAGCGCCAGTGGGATGTTTGAACAATCAACCGAATGTTTGCGGGGCTTAAACGGAAAGCTAGTCATTAAAATCGGAAGGTTGACCAAATTGTAGCATACTTTAGAAAATATAATTCATCTTTTGTTCTCATTAGCAGCGAACAATTGGGAAGCGTAAGTTTGTTACGTGATTTGAAAGCATCCGCATCGCATTAGGCGCTGCTTTGGCAAATTTTCCCGTCAGCGGAGTACGACGCCTGACACTTTTTTAAGGCTCAAATTGTTCACTCCGCCATATTTATCCACTAGCAAGAAGCATCAATCTTTGGAACTCCATTGCCCAATGCATCTACATTTGAGTTAAAACTGTAAAATCGAATTCACCCCATCAATATACATACTACTGACTAAAATTAGTAGCAGCATTTGTGGTACGAGGTACTATTCCCCCAAATGACTTATTCAATACCTTCCCTTATGGAGTAAATAACTATTCTATTCCAATAAGGTGCTACTACCAAATGCTGGTCATCTCGTCTGCATCACTAGTTGCAGCGATTAGCTGGAGGAGTAGCTCTTGGCATTACCTCGACCACATAGCCGAAGTCACGGTCGCTACATGCTATAAAAATGAGACACTTGTCGACCCAAGTTGAAGGCTCAGCTCCTACGCCTGTGGATGCAACATCTCATTCGACAACAGCCGACCGCATGGATTTAAAAAATGCCAAAAATGCCCCTAAGTACCCATATTTTTAAGGGCCATGACAGATGGGCAGCTAAGAGACGTTTGAAAATAGGTGCGGATAAGTTTGATTCAGGGCACAGATGCATTTTAAATCCTTACAATGCCATTTGAATGGACACAGCCTATTGTCTTGTTAAATCGGCAACTGGATTATCATAAAGGTATTTTAATGGAATCGTTTCGGAGGAGAGATTAAATCGAACAGACTGCTTGGGACGGGGAAAGTTTGAAGAATTTGGAAAACTAATAGCAGCTCCTTTCACTGAGTTTTAACCACAATTTTATGGAATCATGCGAGCCAATAGTTAATAAGTTACTGGATACAGCTAGAAAGGCCGGAAACTTGTAAAGGGTGTGGATGAGGAATCCAAGCCTTTGCCCAAAGTGTTACAGGGAAGCCCAAAACCCACGTACCCATAAGAATGCACTGCTTGGAGTTTCTTTTGTTTCTAAGCTTTCAAATTGCACAAACCCTTTGGCTGCAAGGATAACTCTGGTCTCCAAGGCAATGACAGGTGGTAGTCCCCGAACGGTACTAGGACGATCCTCTACACCAAATATGACACGACCGCTTTGAGGACTTTGATTGTCAGATCGTCCTGGCGTGGAATCGCCTGCCAATTACCAACTATTCGGGAGCGATGAAGGTATAAATGTACCATGTCATGCGCTGCCAAGTTCAGTTTCACTTCCCTCTTATTCCATTGCTCCGTAATTCAGCCATAAAACATCAAATTGATAGTGCTATGGTGTGATATTTGATGCAGCGAAAAAGATGTCTCACTCCCTTCCAACAATGTGCACTTATGACATCCGCGAGTTTGATTTGATGAAATGAAAGTCCTCTTTCAATTTAACCCCCGCCCTTTTATCGCCGTTCCAAAGTGCAGTAGCGAGGGAGAGGAGACGCAGAGTGCAGACAATGGAGACGCATTCCAGAACTTCGGCTCGTTGACGCCAATGCGACTGGATGGCACAGCGCCTCGGTGCAGGCATTAACTCTAGGTGTTGTATCAAGCTCCACTCCGCCTTGCACCAGGAAAATGATCGTGTTCGCGGACGCTGCGCTGTTGGCTGAGGTAAAGTCCCTTCTTCATCTGAAACTAGCATTATAGTTCTCTTTCGCGTTGGATAACTTAAAAAGCGATAAGTTCTCTCATAACTCATACGGAGCCAAGAACCAGTCATTTTAGGTAAAATGACTGCGGTTTCTTAATTCAGAGATATTTTAAAGCCTTTGTATGACCATAATTAGGTGATTCGTATTGCCTTTAATCAACGTTAGTGACTGTTGAACCTAAAGCCTGTGTGATAAATTGCTTATAGTGGGAAGAAACGAAAAGCAGCATACCTTCCGATGGAGAGGAACAAATCCAGGACGTAGGCAATAGGGGTGAAAAAGTCCGACCAAATCGAGCACAGTGCCACCCTTCGACGATGTTGGTCCGAACACCGCCACAGCCTTTGGGGTTGCATCGTCGGAGGCGCCACCGACGTGCCTGCGAGCCCACGGCGAGGGAGTAGAGGGAGAGACAACTTTTCATAGTGTCGAAAGCTGTCAAAAGGGAGAAAATTGTGTAAACTGAGAGAATTCCTTCCGACTAGCCAGTTGATTTGTGCCATAGGAAAAGTCTGCTTTGCATCCGAGAAACTAAGTGTGTGTGAGACTGCATGAGCACCATCACTTGGCTAATAGGAATGTGACTTCCTCCGCAGCTCGCAAGGAGCGAACTTAAGTCCTTGTAGGAAACCATTCCCGTATTTCTTTGACACTTATCCAATTCACCTAAAGAACACCTAAACATCATTTCATGTGGCAGTACCGCGTGCTAAACTATTTATATGTTTCAAAACATTTGATTGACTCACTATTTGAAAGCACCCCTCCACATTCTTTAAAATTTCAGCAACAGTAAACTCCTCTCCATGAGTCAACGTAGAAGGGTGCCATGGGAGATGTGAATTTTTAGGATAACCTTCATCAACCTATGCTAGGAGCAGGACATAGCACTTTTTAATCCGAGAAATGTAACGTTACGAGGCCATGATGTTCTTCTACCATAAGTGGACCGCTTCACTTTCACTAGGCCAGAAACAAAAATTTAACAAGAATCCATGCAAACGGCTGAAAAACTGGAATGGCTGAATGCAATCAGATGGAGCATTATGGGGCTGCAGAGATCTAGAAACTGGGGTGTTTAACAGTAAAGGAAGACTACTCAAAGAGGGAGGGACCACTTACTCACCTCTCTACTTAAACTCGATCCATTGTGGTCAAAAACAAAAAAAACAGCCTAAACACTATGTGTATGACTCTGTGTGTTTTGACCTTTAGGTGCTTACTTTCTCGCCATATTGCTCCTGTCAGATGGCATGACTTTCGACCACCCCGGTAGCCTCTCCTAGCCCATTTGAAGCCATAAAACAGGGTCACCTTCAATATAACGACTACCTTGCCTTTAGGGAAGCCTCCCATTACTGCAGTAGTGGTAATGTAAGGTGGTGTTGACCTTAAGGGAGCAAGTGAATAGCCAACTGACGGCAGAGCGATGCGTCAAAGACGAAATAAGCTGTGACGATAGGTAACATAGGAATGGATAACAACGTCTACCTACGGCAGACATTCAAGCTCCAAATTCCTCGCCGTGGCCGCATAGAGACCTTAAATGTGAAGTTGCTTCGCCCATCCAACTTCACCGACTGCCTAGAGCTTAGGAAGGCACGACTTGACAGTATGAAAGAGCAAAGCGCCAAAAATGGCTAAAACACAGAAACGTGATCTTTAATTGGCTACTGTAATTAGCCGAAAGATCGGTGAATTTACCCTTAGTTTAGTAACTTTGAGGCGTTATGCAATGTCAGTTACACGCCAAATCACTGCCTGACGCAGTTGACAGACCCTCGGAGCTCCAAGGACAAGGCGTAAAATAAAATGAGAACCGTGCAACACTTGGATCATTCACTCCAAGCTTCACTCCACTTTTTCGGCTGCCCACCCTCCGCCTTTGGCAGTTGAACCACGTCAATAGCTCTGAACCTTTCTTAGTACCACAAAGTACGTGTTCCGCTCTAAACATTGGCTTTGCTTGTGTTCGAGGAAGCCTTGGGCATTAAATTAGTGCGATGTGTTGACCGCACTGGGAAGAATTTCCTAATGAAACCATATGACTGGTTTCTAAATAATGAGCTTCTCGAACCGTTAACGTTATAAATGTTTATGACTTGCATTTAATGACAAGCTTTGCCTTTATGTAGAACTTTTTCGGACGCAGAATCGGTGATTTTGAAACTGGTCTTAGAGGCAGGCATCTAACTTCGTAGATGTGGGTTTGCTGAAGTGAGGAATTATCACGTCCTTCAGCCATCTGGAGCGCCAAAGTCATCACTACACGTCCCACAACGGACTTTGACACTTTAGCAGTTCTATCCTCCACCTAAAATTAAAAAAATTGGACTTGAAACCATGGGGCCTTTTATCGCAAAAATCGAGGTTTCGCCTTGTGATGGATTTTATTCAGAATTAACGAGCAGATCTTACCTCAGTTTGGTGGTGTGGAGTTAGTAGCCGTCCTGTCAGTGGGACTGTCCGAATAGCAGCCAATCCAGGCTTAAGACCTCCATTTTTTGGACTTTCCTTCTGCTAAAGTCATGCAAACATACACCGCATCATAATCGTCAAGTTGAAACCATTTCCAATTAAAAACAATACATACGAAAGAAAAGACGCATTCACAATAAAGATAGTAAGTACATTTTGTTAGAACTTGCGTTAAAATGCACTACTTTAAGAGTCCAAGGTTAGTGCATGTCTTTACTTGAAATTCTATGATTTTAAAAATCACAAAGGGTTACTTTTATGGACGCCATAGAGATGACCGAAATGGGCGACAAGACTTCCGGACTGCCTTTCTCACGCATGCCACTTGGCCCAATGTTGGTTATCGGCTTGTTTGCTGTCCTCTGATTATAGAATGGATAATTCACAAACTCATCGTCATACTTTCCGGCTGCAGCTAAGGTACACTGTGAAAGAAGGCAGAATTTAATGGTACCCAACCATATTCTCGCACACTTCCTTCAAGTCGCCTTTGTGGTAGCAGACATGAACCCAAGAATAGTCAAAGTGGGAACAGCAGTGTAATCACTAGAACCAGGCCAAGCGGACGGCTAAAGTGCAATTGCAATATGGCATTCACCGGTGCAAACTGCGGAACCGCAGTTCATGCGTAAAATCGATCATAGCGGATAAAATCGATTTCAATTACAAATGCGACTTGCGCTCACGTCGGCACGCAGCGCAATGCACTGCTTACGTTACCACATGAAGTTTGGCGCACTTGGGTAAGGTCTTGTTAGTGTGGTCTGGTCTTCAGGCCACGTCAAGACTCAATCTCCTCTTTCGCCTCCCAGCCTCATGCCTACTTCTACCTGTTTCGAAGTCGCGGAGCCCTACAAGTGGGACTTTACCACGAGGGCAAATAAAACTTAGAGGACAGAGAGGGATCAAGACGTAATGCTTTTTAGGAGGTCGGAAAGATGCTAATTTAATCACCAAAATGAAAAATTTAGCCGAAAGGAGATATGGTCCTAATTTATCCTAAAAAGTATTTTGTTTAAATAATGCTGCCCCGAGTCGTAGAAATCACAAAGGTGTTATTACAATAAATCAGTAGTAAAAGGAGATAAATTACTTAATTAATTGTGGTAATCAAAGGGAACTCACATTTCTCGCTTCTATTGAGGGAGAATTTAATGTGGAGTTGCTACTGCTGACATTCTTGGCAAGTTTTGGCACAAAAACGTCACGAACCTTATCGAATATGATGTCCTCATCAACATCAGTTGTTGATGGCGAAAAGAGGAATAGATTTTTCTCTAAGTGAAGCAACGAATCCTCATCGATGCATGACGATTCCTCAACGTTCTGTTTGTCCTTTCGGTAGGACAATAGAAGAACTGATAAACTGACGAAAATGATGGCGAGGACTCCAATTAGGGATAAAGATGCTATTAGCAGGGGTATAGCATACCCGCCCCAGAGACGGCTGCAAAATCCTCTGCAAAGAGGTACATAAAAGTACATCATCGTGTCTGCACTGCAAATGTTAACTTGAAGTAGCGAAGTGCAATGGAAGTTAATTCGTTCCAGGATCGGCAACTGATTAAATCGACCAATTATTTAGCACCTCCTAGTTCTTTCTTAATACGTGGGAATCTTAAAGAAGCGATGAGCCACGTATTCATAAGTGTAGTAAATTTTATTGCTACATAATACACACATGCTTTTATCCGTTGACAACTTTAATACCTTGTTTATGTGACAATATAACGTTTGGCGGTCACTTTAAAATTTGTCTGGCTTCTGTGGTTGCGGGCTGGGCTTCGGACCATGCTCAGACCTATTTGCTCTGTACTCTTCGGACTACATGTATCTAACTGTAAGAGCTGCCTGTCTACCCTCTGGTCCTTGAACCTCAGACTTCAAGAGGGAGTTGGTTGCCGATTATTTATTAGGCATTTGTTATAGGAAGGGTGGGAAATAGGATGCAGATGAGGCTAGTAGGAAATATCAACTGGAGGGAGACTCCCTACCGTCTCTGCGCGCGTGATTCGCGTTCCCAGTTGGCTCCCGTTTCTCACTTATGAAAGTACACTTAAACAAACCAGTATATACTACACAGCTTCCCCTCTCTTTTAAGCACCGTCCCTGGTGCTGACCAGTAGGGCTTTGTCGGGCGGCTGCTCTTTTTCTGATACCATACAGAATTCGTCTTCGTAGCCTACTGGGGAAGGACCCGTAAATGGCCTAATCTTGTTATGATGTACTGTCAGAGGCAGAGTAGCGATCTCCGCATTCCGAATGAGATAATTCGTGGGCGACAGAACTTTGATAATCCGGTAGGGTTCCTTGCTCCAGGGGTGATAGAATTTCCAACGGGTTTCTAAAGGGGAAATTGGTCTATACTATTGCATCAAATCGCCCTCTTTGAAGACGCTTGTTCGACTCTGTCTATTGTAGGACTTCTTTTGCCTAGCGTATGCTTACTTCAGCTGTCTACGTGCGGCGTCAATCACTTTTCTGAGGTTCTCCTTTAGTCGTAAGACGTACTGAGGCGCATTGTTCCCTGCCGGTTTCTTACGCGGAAGCAAAATGTCCAAAGAAACTCTTATTTCACGGCCCGTGAGCATCTTGAATGGTGACACTCCAGTCGAAATGTGACCAGAGGCTCGGCAGGCGGGGAGAGCCCGTCCTAGGTAAAGATCCCAATCCTCGGGCTGCACTTCTCTAGTAAAGGCCTTCAATAAGTCGACAAGGGTACGGTTTGTCCTCTAATTGCCCATCGCCCTGAGGGTTACTCGGCGTCATACGCGTCTTAAGGATTCCAAAGGCTTTGCGCAGCTATTTGAAGAGAGCTTTCGAAGTTCGCCCCTTGGTCGCTATGTACGGAATTAGGCACGCCACGTTGGCGGATCCAACGATTGAAAAATGCGGTTGCCACTGTCTCAGTATCCTGCGTCTGTAGTGGCTCGGCTTCCGCGACCTTGGCGAAGTAGTCTACCATTACCAAAATGTGACGGTTTCATCTCGGAGTCGTGGGAAGAGGAAAGCCCGTGGGCATCGGCTACAGAGACACTACCGCCGAGCGAGTCGTGTTCTTCAGGTTCGTCCACGTAACGCATGCGCGGCAAAATTCAGGGACGTCCGATGTCAGCGAATGCCACCAATACCTCTTCCTAGCGGCGTCGAGCATCTTCCTGTCCCTCACATGGCCAAGTTGCTCATACAATTCCAACAGGGATGGCTGCACTAAGGAACAGGGTACTACAAGGTGCTTAGAACCTGCCTCATCATCGTCTTCGTACCACATGGCATCATCCTCTAGGAAGAGTTTTTCCCAATTCTGTCATATGTGTTTGGCTCGCCGAACTCATCTCCTCAACTATGGGCTTGGCTGAAGACGTCCTTAGTCTTTCATGGACTAAAGCTGTATCGGGGTCGGAGCTCTGCGTGGTTCGCCAGTAATGGGATGTAGACTCGCTCAATAACAGCACACCTACTGTGTCCTTTTATGCCTGTCTCTCTGTCAACGTGAACAGGGGACTTGCGATCTTGGCGAGCCCTTTTACAAAACGCCGATAATAATTAACCAAACCAAGGAAACTGCGAAGTTCCGTTTGATTTGTAGGTGTCGGCCAAGTCTTTACTTTTCTTGTTCTGTCCTCCGTGACCGCTATCCCGTCTGCAGAAATTGTGTGCCTTGGAAACGTGACCGACTTTTGGGGGAAACTGCATTTCTTCGGATTCAGCGTCAGACCTGCTTCCCGAAGGCGTATCAGTACTAATCGGAGGTTGGAGTTATGTTGTTTGATGTCTTTCCCGAAAACGAGAATGTCGTCCAGATAGATAATTCAGTGCTTCGGGAATAGGCCACGCAATACCGTCTGCATAAGTCTCTAGAAGGTGGCCGCCGCGTTGCAAAGCCCAAAAGGCATCCTTTAGAACTCATGTAGTCAATTTAGCACAATGGAGGCTGTTTGTTCTCTATTCGTCTCCGCTACCTCCACCTGCCAGTAGTCGGACTTCAGATCCAATGTCGAGAACAACTTCGCTCCTTGCAGAGTCCAACGAGTCGTTAACGTGGGGTAGGGGAACGCGTCTTTCTTTGTTACTGCATCGAGCCTCCTATATTGGACGCATAGACCTAGGCTACCGTCACTCTTTTTAACTAATGCGATGGGGGAGGCCCACGGTGACTGGGCGGACCTGGTAACGTTATTACGCAGCGTCTCGTCAATCAATCGATGTACTTCGTCTTGGAGGGGTGGTGGTATGCGTCTAGGGGGCTGCCAGATCGGTTTGGCCTCGCCAGTATCGATTCTGTGTTTGACTATGTT
The DNA here is from genome assembly GCA_900622495.1 of Hydatigera taeniaeformis. Classification (NCBI taxonomy): domain Eukaryota; kingdom Metazoa; phylum Platyhelminthes; class Cestoda; order Cyclophyllidea; family Taeniidae; genus Hydatigera; species Hydatigera taeniaeformis. The sequence continues at coordinate 40,356 of UYWX01020443.1, read as the reverse complement.
TGTTTGTCCAAGTTCCACGCCTTCCCATGGGAGCATTTGTAAGTATTTCTGCAGGTGTGAGTGCAGTTCCTTCCTCTCAGCCTCAGTAACCTGTTTTAGTTGAGCGCAGAGATCGTTTTGATTGGTCCCAAGGACGGCAAGAGCGACGAAAAGGGATCTCCATATGTCAGATGCATCGTTCTTTGGCTTAGAGATCGAACTCTTCTCCTTGGACCTTCGATGGGTTGTGAGCATGCCTGTATCGAAGTGCATAACCTCTCGGGACTGGCGTAAAAAGTCGACTCCTAACAGTACGCCCCAGGCTAGCTCTGGGCACAGCACGAAATTTACTTCCCACCTGTAATTCGCGATTGGAACTCTGATAGGTGTTTCTCCTATTATCGAAATTTCTATTCCTTCTGCAGAGAGTAGTCCAGTAGCCGGTGGGGTAGTTTTCGCCTTGCTGCATACCATGGGGAAAGCCTGTGCATTTAATAGGGAACGGGCTGCTCCCGAGTCCAAAAGAAGTAAGAAAATGGTGCCTCACTCTGCTCTGAGAGGCCGCTTCAGAGCTCACGCCTTTGCCCTCCAGTAGACCGTTTGTTGGGAGTCCATGGGTGAATGCGGTCCTTGAATTCGGTTGAGAGTTGCAACTCCTGGAGCTTAGCTAGTGCCGCACCGATGAGGCGGCTCAATCTGCTAGTCTTCATCTGCACCAGTTGTTCTGCCAAAGCAGGTGGACGCACACCCCTTTTGAAGTGGGCGGCTGTCCATGGGGCAACCCGCAGGGGACAGCAATCCTTGAATGCCTGTTTGACTAATGCCTGGAGATTCCCCGCAAAGTCTTCATCACTTTCTCCCGGTTTTTGTAGCCGATGGAAAAAGTCTAAAGCCAAAAATTCTTTCTTCTGGATGAATGTCAATTTGACAAGAACTTC